>JAQFZL010000103.1:0-23469 GCA_034695685.1 Galumna lanceata
CGACAGACTATGCATTAGATTAACAGTTGTGTATATCTATAATATTAGACAACAAATCCTTTTATAGCAAATGTTATATTAAATAATTATAAACAAAATTCTTTAGCTATTAGTCTTGTCTAATGCCCACAATATTAAAAATTAATCTAGCTAAAAGTAATAGTAAATTTTCAACTGAATAATGAGTGAAAAATAAAATTTAAAAATTAATCGATAAGTTTTGGAAAATTTCAGAATCAGATTCAGAAACCGTTGATGAAGTCCAGCAACAATTTCTGAGCACGAATTGAGAAAAACAAGAAAAAGATGAAACACATGAACAGAAAATTCAATTTTCAAGTATTTTATTATTGAGTCGATTCTCTGTAACTCAATTTTCGTGAATTAAATAATTCACTCATAAAGAAGAGACCGAAGTCTTAACCCTTAATATAATACATTAACCCATTTCTCAATATCTAAAACAAACAAAAAGCGAACCAGAATTTCATTAATACAGCTTTATTTCAAAATTACCATGCTACCCATACTAGGATCAAATGCAGACTTAGAGTCAATAAAAGCTATTCATTAATTTTATATTTTATTTATTCTTTATTTTCAATGACTCTTTACTTTAAACCCATTTATTTGGTTTCAAAAGGAATGGATGCAATCTTTGGAAATTTCAAAATGAGATCCTAAGTATTCTTTTCCTTAAAGTCTATCCAAAGATTTAAGTTAAGTATTAGTCATCTCTTTCTAAGAGCTCCCGAGGAATGAAAGATCAGCGAAAAGTAAATAAAGTTTTTTCTTAAAATCTTAAGTAAAAGAAAAAACATTTGAAAAAGTTTTGAAAAAAATAGAGAAAATTTTGACGAATATTTTCTAGTCTTCACTAACATTACAAACATTTTTCTTTTGATTCACAAATCAGTACTTTTCAAACAGAAAAGCATTTCTATTACTTCTTAATAGGATCGCCATCTCCTCAACAAATCTCTTATCGATAGAATTTCTTCTCAAATGTCAATACAAATATAATTGTCTGAATTTAATGGATTTTTCTAATAATATCTAAAATTAATCTTGCTAAAGAAAATTGATCATTCTAGTTGCTTTGAAATTTCATTAGAAAATTGAACAAGATTAATGCTAAATAAGAAGGAGTGGACAAATAAAAGTCCACTGAAAGTTATGTTTATGCAAAGCTCAGCTCATTTGTCATCTGGGTTATTGATTAGGTAAGCTAACCTAGTTTAAACATTGCAGGTCTAAACATCTGCACAAGTTTTATAAACAGCAGTTTTGCAAAAATTATTATTTGAGTATATGTTTAAAGTTATGATATTTTTTTCGTCAAATCGTTGATGTCTTTGCAATTGTTTGATAGTATTCTTAAAAGGCTTTTATTTTATATATTTTCAATGTTAACGATTCCAACGATTTAAGGAAGAGATGTGCAGATAGAATGCACTCAATGGGTGGACCCAAACTTAAAGATATACTTATTTGGTCTAAAGGGTCACAAAGAAGTTAAGAGAATGTCTTCAATATAAAATATTTTTTATAAAAAACGAATAAACGAAAAAAACAATAAAATACATCAAAATAATGATTTAGTATTGATTTGTGGACTCAAATGCATTCATAAGTCGTAGAGTTCACTACAAACTCATGATTTTATGTTCACTCAACTAAAGTATGGATTAATTATCGATTTAAGCACTGAATTCACGGCATTATTGTTGTGACAAAATAAAGAAAAACAATCTTTTAAACAAAAATCATTAAAAATATTCTCTTATTGTTATTATAAAAACGAAAGTATAAGAGAGAGAAAACTTAAAACAAAAGATTAGGTAAAAAGCTTTCTGAGATGGTGTGATCCCAATATTCCGATTCTCAAATTTCCGAATCCCATAATTCCAAAAAATTGATGTCAGAAAAGGATAAATATCCCATTTCTCCGAAAACTTGGAGCTTTTATAATTTGTTAAAATAAGCTAGGTAAATTATAAAATACTATAAATATTTTGTCCATTTCATGATGTTACTCAAGAAGATTGAGAAGTTATTAATTGATATTATTTAGAATTAGGTAATGTTATAATTGTTCTCGATTCTGAATTTTAATACTTATGTTATATAGACTATGTTTTTAGGAATTTTGGGATTTGGATTCATGAGATTCGGAATTATGGGATTCGGAGTTTTAGGATTCGGAATTTAGGGATCGAACCGTTAGAAACTTACCTTTCGTTTTCACTTTTGCCAAACTTATTATTATTAGTTGCCGTCATATTTAGTCGATTGTCTTCCGGAATGACATTAGAGGAGCCATTTGTCTCTAAATTCAACTTTGAATACATACTGATATCTGAAAGGGAAGAAAATTACATTTTTTTATGTTTAGTTAATTTTATATAATAGTAGAGAAAATGTAATTTTTGTGATTTTCACGCTTCAAATATTTGTTTGGGTCGATATTATAGCCAAAAGGTGAAAGTTATATATTTGTAACACATTAAAGCCATATAATATCCGGAGTATATATTTTTTATGACTCGCATTAAACTCATTAATTAAATAAAATGACAAAAAACATGAAATTATTGTCCATAAGTTTATCATATAATAAATGATAAATTCTATTATATTTTGGAGACAATGAGTTGTTGTGTTGACTCACCCTTTGAATTGTAAGGCAAAAGTGGATCCGATATCATTGTTGGCAAATATGGTGGCTCTGACTCGCATTCACTGTCCAAATATCCGAGTCTCGAGCGGCCAACCCTTCGCTGACCATTTGCGTTGGGCGACGGCTGTACGGTATTTGGCGCCGGTTCTGGTGGACTCTCGGCTCTTCCTGTGAATAAAAAGATAGTAGGTTAATAAATGGTGACAACCTAGGAGATTATCTAGATTCTAGAACGTCTAATAAATTGAGCTTGAATAAATCATTGTGTTCTGTTCTAAAGTTGACTTTACAGCTATTATTAATTTATTTGTCTTTTGTTTTTGAAAAGAGATTTATTTGAATATAAAGTGAAATAAAAGCAAAAATAAAAACAAAGAAAAGAAGAAAATAATAGAATTGAATAGAATTTTATTTTGTTTGCGTTTGGAGTAACTCTTATTCAGACAACTTCTCACTCGAGAGCAACACTTTGTTTGACTTACCTTTAGGTTCATTAGATAAACATTTTTTGCAATCATCACAAAACTTTCAAAAGAATTAACTAGATAACTTTCATAATTAAAATTCTGATTACATATTCCTTAAACTATAAGACATCTAACAAGTCATTAACTATTAAAAAGAGAACTTATATTTATAACCTTGTTAATTCAATTAATCTCAATTTAACTCTAATGGAAACATAAATTACCAAGTTAAACCTGTTTATGCAATAGAATAGCCTCGAACAATTCGGGGAAAGTTGTTGACAGGCAATGGCTTGACTTTTCATATTTCATATTAAAATTGTTTAAATCATTAAATTTCGGAAATATTTATATCAGGATTAGAAAAGTGACAAATATTTAACCAGGAAATTGTTTACATTAAAAACTAAGTCAATTATACATTTTTATTTAGCAAAACATAACATGCTCTTTTCAATTTAATGGAATACTAACAATAATAAATATGGTTTATCTTGAAAAGGAAATACCATGCTCATTAACTAGCTTTGCAACTTTATCTTTCAAAATTTTTACCTTTCACAATTATTTTTTAAACTATAGCCTAGTATATATTTCAGTATAAGATTAAATTTTTTTAGTTTTCTTAAGTTTTGGGCAATATTTGGAAATAGAGCCCAAATTGAACTCTTGGGTATTCCTGACATCAAAAGACAATAATTTTGAGATAAAAATAACACAAAATGAATGCAATAAAAGAATTTAAGAAAATAAAGAAACGAATGAATGAAATGATATTAAAAATAAAATTTCAAATTTCCGGAATAATTACTTATTTGTTTGTTCGGGTGAAAACAAGAATATGGTTGTGTTGTCAGCCATATCTGTTCTCAATACTATTCTCACAGGATTTCGCCTGAGCTCTGCCTATGCTTTGTATAAGAGTATGCAAGTATTGCAGGAAAGAATCATTAGGGGCTTAAATGGAAATGTATTGTATACGTATTGGTGGTGATAGTGAGCACAGGCAGCACACAATAGCACAGCCAACACTTACTGCAGGGAACATGCAGTGAGTGACGGGAGAATCACCCAATTTAAGGGGATATAACTGTGCGTCTCATAAATTGTTATACTTTATTTGCTTTCTTATAGCAACCGACACATACACAGCACATATACAGCACTGGTATTGAAGAAAAGTATTTGTAATTATAATTTGTTCCTCAGCCTATGGATGAGTCTTATGCCAGAACACACGGAAGGCATTTGGGATATGAAACTTAGAGGATAGGGACCGACACACCGATCATTGAAATAAAGTCAGTTCATTACATAAAACACATAAACCATATGAAGTTTATACACAAAATAACTATTGAATCCAAAGCATGAAAAACAGTGAATCAAATAAAAGGAAAAGAATGAGAAGAATTCGTTTTATGGGTTTCTGACGTTATTTTATTGTTATTATTCGTAGGTCTTAAGCACTGACTTTCCCTCCAATAGACAAATGTAAAGACTTAGCAAAAGGTGAAGTGTCTTACCGTTGACTTCTAAAGTGTGCTGTTTTGTTGAGTCTATGTATGGCTCTGAGTTGTTGTCTGATGTCGAAGAGGATGAGATAGAATTGCCCCGAATTAAAGATAATGAATGTCTTGTATGTGTTGGCCCTAATTGTTCGGTCATTCTTCCGACAGTAGTAGTCAAGGCGTTGGCACCGATCGGGTTTGAGCTAACACTACCACTTCTTTCATTTCTAAGCGACTGCTGACCTGAGCTCAGATTACCTACAAAATTATCCACAAAAAGACAATCAATGAATATAAATCTCAAACAAACTTCAAGTGATTTCAAAGGGAAAGACTCCAAAAGACTCAAAGGAAGGGAACAAATGATCACTAATTTAAGTACTAAAGCTTTGGATCAAATGTTTGATCGATTGGACTCTCGTTTTGATTTTTAAGCCCCAAATTTCTGAATATTAATATTATTTTTGTTATTTCGAGATAACAACTGAATTGAGTTAATCTTCTCATTTAAATTGAATTGAAATTTATGTGCTCTACAGTCTGTGCTGTGCTGTGCCGTCAAACTAATGCCTTTGCAATTCATATAAAGCGATTTTTGCAAAACTAACAGATATTTTAATGAATTCTCTTGGAATCTATGAAATACATGACTATTATTGAAGTGAAGTTCAAATTTTTGTTCTGTAGATTCATTTGCATTAGAGTGTAAAAGGCCTGTAATTAGCACAGAATAACTGAAAACTAAATGATTTATTTGTTAATATTCGTCAGTTAAGTATTATAATTGATTTGTCAGTAATTTATTTGCTTTTATTTTTCTATAAAAGCCTTATCTCTGCATAAAATATGTGATTATTCTTCACTTTTAATATATATTTCAACAGACATTTCAAATAAAATTGAAATTTTGTGGTCTTTTATAAAACGTACGAATTATTGTCAACTTTAATGCCTTTCCTCTGATGTGAAGTGACAAACACTAAACGCCAACTGATGTCGAGCGCAGTGGTTAAGGCAAACACTTTTATAATAACAATTTCTAACCGAATGTCTACTTTTGATATTTTAAAGTTAGTTAAGCGAAAAGTTGTTTCATTTGAGGCTACATTTCATGTGAGGGTAATTCATTAATTTGCATCTTTCATATTCATATGCAGTATTGAAGTCATTTTAATTTTTAAGATAATTTATGCATTCATACGATTATAGCTATTTATTAAAATTTATTTTAAAATTCACCAAGACTCTCCCTTATGTTATAAAGCCTTTAGTAAACAATATGAGCTTGGTGATTATCAAGTGTATGTATTTGAGGCCAATATTGACTTAATTCAAAACTTTTGTTTTATTATTTAATAAATTATTCAAAAAATAGAATAAATTAAAATTTTATGACAAATGAATGAAAAATGTTTTAAATAAATAATGACTTCAATGAATGCAAATGTTTTTTAGAATCAAACAAATGTTTTGATTTCAATTAATTGTAAACTAAAAGTCTTGTCCTATGGCTTAATGTTTGCACAGTGTGTTTGTGCTGTTTTCCTCTTAGAGGTGAACAGCATATTGTATAAGACTAGATGTTTATCGATCACTAATTTATTGGTAGTGTTTGACCCAACAATTCTCCTAAACTTGTGCTCAGAATTTATATATATATTTTATTCTGAGCTCAGAATAGTAACATTGTTTTGAGTGGTGGCTAACATTGATTTTTGTAAGCGATATAACAGTTTGTATTGATTGCCATACCGTGTCTGGTGAGGGACCCGATGTTAGCGAACAATTTGCTCGGAGTGATGACTGTTGTATTTGCACTGGACGTTGTCTGATCTACACTACTGTAGGGGTGTTCCACACAATCCAGTTCTGAATCATTGCCATAAATGCTGCTATAATTTCTACTTGTTAAGTATTCATTGCTTCCTCTCTGAGTGGACAGACTAGCGATAGGAAAGCCTTGTCCTGTCACTGATCTATTGGTGCCACTCGTCAGCGGATTTCCTCGACTTCTGTTCCGATCTATAAATTGTTTTAATCGATTAAATAATTAATTATTGAAAAAAAAAACAAAAACCATTTTATAATAAAATCAGAGAAAAAACTGATTATTATTATTATTATTATTATTTGATTCAATTAGAGGGAGAAAAATAGTCTGCGATTAGGATTTACCAGAAATTCAAGCATTTAATGACAGAATAATGTATTCACAGATAGAAAGATAGAAAGGGAGAGTGATATGCAATTATAAAAATGAGATTTTAGGCTTCAGCACAGGCTGAACATAGACTCAGCATAAGCAGAGCACCGGCACATAAATCGAGACAACTATTTAATGGACTGCAATCAACATTTTGGCAAACCATCAGCCAATCAAAACTATTTGGTTATTATGGATCTGGAAAAAACTTTAGCTCCAGTGCTCTACCAGTACTGTAAACTAATGGCTCTGATCTTATTCTTGTTCGTCGCTTAATGTAATGCAAGCTGTGCTCATATCCAGTTCAATATATTCAAGTTTAGTATAAACTATTTTCATTTCAAACCTTAGTTTTCAATTATATCTTAATTATTGGTAATGTTGTCTATAATTAGATTTGAGTGTAGTTTTGAAAATATTAAAAATTTCTATTGATTTTCAACAGGAAATCGATTTTCAATTTTCGTTTCAATCTTTTATATCCGAAAATTTTTCATTCAATTAGACCTTCAAATCAAATGTCAAATGACTTTCGGCTTTAATTTTAAGTTCTGATGAACTTTGAAATCAAATTAAAAAGTTTTTCTTTTTATGACTCAATTTTGTCCGAAACTCTGGATTTTATTTTATTAATTAGTGTTCAGGAAGTGTTTGCGTTGAATGTTGAGGACAGCCTTTTTCTGTTGATTCAACTCTTTTGAGTACTTTATTTCTCGAGTGATGGCTGTGCCAGACCTCAGGCATCATAACTATAATATAATGAAAATCCAAATCTAATGACAAATTCTATTCTTTTGCTCAGACTTTAGACATAAATTACAGTTAATGTTTGGCACTGAAAACAATCCGAAGCCGACATAAAGCCTCAATTCTAACATAAAAATAAAAATTTTATTTTACTTTCGCTTACATTCAATGAATTATTTCTTTTCATTTCTATTTTTTGCTATTTTCTCAGAATTCGAGTAAAACTAATGAAAAGTTTTTTGAGTGAAATTGAAAAATATGTGAAGAATTTCTGTTTGAACGACTGTTCAGACAAACACAGAGTATTGTGTTCTATGGGTCGGGAGGAAAGCCATTATTTTTTTGCTGTTAAGTCATTATCATTGGAGGGTTAGTTTTGTTTGACAATTGAAGTTCGCGATCATTGAAATCATTAACGAATGGTTTCTGATTTCAAATCAAATGTAGACTCGATTTAAGCAATTCTTCCATTCGTTGGTTAAGTAAATAAAACGAAACAAATTTTCCAATTTTTCAAATGCACTCAAATTTCCATTAAAATAAGGCAAAATTGTCCCTTATATTGATCTGGTTTTCCCTTAGATATAATTATTGATCATGGTACTATTGCAAGACTTTCAGGCTATTATTAGATAAAATGAGGCCACTCTTAAAACTACATCAAAGGATGACCACAACTGAGTCACTATTGATAATCAATAGAAATGTTGTCAGAAATTCAATTGAAAGCAACTGAAAAAGAGCCGCGAATTCCGTTTACATCAACACTGACTCTCTTCTCAATTTATTAAATTAAATTAACCCTCGATTCTCAATAAAGTGATATTTTATAATCTGAATAAGTATTTAAGGCAATATGTGATATACCATGTTCACTTTACTTTTCTAACTTTACATAAGCATAAAATCCATATAATTTCCTAAAAACGTGTCAACTGTTGTTTGTAATTCTGCTCAATGGCTAACACTTTAGTATTGAGTCCTTATATAAGAGATTAAATTAAATGTCATTTGATATGAGTCTGTATTTGGTTGTCGTTTTGTGACCACATTTTATCTGTTTTTAATTTTATTCGAAAATATAATTATTTTATAAGTTATTTAAGTAGTGCTCACATCGACCTCAACCCAAACATTAAGCTTTTTGTGGCCGAAGCCAACAAAGAAGAACTCTTTAAAAAGTGTTTACCACTCATTAGGAAACACTTATCATGTATTTAATTATTAATAACTAATGAATAAATATTCAATTTTTCGACACAATTCTTAAAAATATCCAGATTTATTTGAATGAATTATCTAGATTAAATCTAAATAATAGATTAAAGAGTCAGTAATTCTGGGTATTAGCCATTAGTCCAGTGAAGCGCTTGAAATGAATAATTATTAAATGTTTAGTTACGGCCAGTTGTGCACAATTATACTTATTTTTGTAATTTGTGTTCGATATAAACATCGCTATAATCGTAATGTAATTATTTTTTGCATAAATTCGTTATTATTAACGAATCTCTAAATAATTGAATTTAAGCTAATTTTAAATGAATTGTTAGTCGCGTTCTCTTCTCTTCTTTTGAATAACTTTTTCGAAGAATAAAAATCATTTGATATTCTGTGCGAATAACTTTCGATTGAGTTATGGGTAAATGCTATTCCTGTTTGTTAGTCTCAAGATATCCAACTCTGACCAGTGCTGACAAAGTGATCAAAACAATAAATGGACATAAAGTTAATAGAAAAAAGAGATTTCGTTTATTTACAAACAATGAAATAAGACGTATGAGAGAAGACCCGAAGTGTATCGATGGGTTGCGACTGATATTAACAGAAATCTATTGCGAATTCACTAAAATTAAGGACAACATATTTATAACAGGAGTGGGAGGACTGACCGCAGAAAACATCAGACAAAATGAAATTAAATTAATAATTAACGTAACATATGAAGCGCCCAAATATTGGATTCGTGGCATTATAACCATAAGAATTCCGGTCAGGACTTTCACTCAGAATAAATTTCTTTACTTTTTGACACTTTCTCTGAAGCATAGGTTGAGGAAAACGATCCAAACATTGAGATGTATTTCGATGAAGTGTCCGAAGCCATCAGAGAAGTATTGAAACGAAAAAAGAGTGCTGTCGTTCACTGCACAGATGGTGTGAACCGTTCGGCCACTATATTATTGGGTAATCACTCCTAATATCATTTTAATGAACAAAATGTCGATGAAATTCATTTGAATACATTTGTTTTCAGCCGTTTTAATGAAAATCTATCGAATAGGTCTCTCAAATGCCTACCATTATGTGAAAGATAAGCGTCCGATAATCAGACCTTCAGATCAGAGTTGGGAACAACTCATGGATTATGAATACAAACTGTTTGGCATAAATACAGTCAATTTTGTCGAATGTTTTGATGAATTCGGAATTTTATTAAGAGTTCCAGAAGTTTACCTCTAATAACGTCTTCCCTTTCGTCCAATACTTAAATGTTTGTAATTAAAGACAAAATTATCGTCAAATGTTTTGGTACTCAAATAAAAACTTTTTCAATAATAATAATAATATAATAGTTTTTTATATGTTTTCAAACAAAATAAATATTCTGAGCGTAAAATCAATTCGTGTCTTTCATAATAACCAGGAATAATAGTTTGGAAACAAGAATAGATTGTTTTATGAATTTAGTGAATCCTTTCTTTGAATTTCAATTATGTTTTACTGTTATTTAACGTCAAAAGGCTCTCAAAAGCAAAGAAGACAATCCAAGTATTGGTTGCAAAGAGTCGGACATTAAATTATCTGCTATTAGAGCACAGGTCACATAACTGACTCAAACCAAACAAAAACAGATTTTCGTATAAAATAGAGTTTTAGCTGAAAGACTTACCGAAATTGTTTTTCCTACCACTTGAAGTACTCGTATCGATAACAATGCGGGGCTCTTCATATTGATGTGCAATGGGATCGTCATATTGTCTTAGGCCAATGTGCCCAAAGTTGACGGGCTGTATACCACCGCCATTCTGTGCTGAAGCCATTGACTTATGCGACACTCCAATGGCGTCATCTTCATTATCTGATGAACTGTAATCTTTCCACTCTTTGCTGCGCTGTCTTCTCAGTCGTGAGCTCTGTCTCTGTCCTCCTATCTGTGCTTTACGGCTCAATGAGTCCATTTAGGATCCGTTGGCGCTCAGCAAACAACTCGACTCTCTCTTTATTTGAAGTCCGGCATCAAAATTATATGCACTCCCTCTCTGTCTCAGATCAGTCTATGATCCGATCACTTCGTCTAACAAACTGTTTGGTCGACGACTCAAATGCGAAGATGAGGGCAATCACTGACTCTGCAAATAATACACACATTCAATAGTGGACTTATATCGTGACATATCTCTAGAATTGGTTCTATCAATTGGTTTGTGCACATCTTTGTGCCCATACAGTGTATGGCATATACTCTTTGATACACAATTTAAGGCAATAAAACATTCTCTGCCTTTCAATCCATCGCTTTTCTAAACTGATTTTGCAATCTTTCAATCCTTTAGGCAATCGTTTTGTCAGTAAATAAAGTGTGAAAATCAATGACTAATCAAACGGATGGAAGACTAAAGTCATTGAAATTCTGAATTTTGATCAAACCTTTAGTTAAATATTTCTTTTGTGGAATTTTACTTATTTTTCTAAATTTAATTAAAACTTCACTTTTATCGCAAAATTTCTTTCTTTTATGAATTAAATAAAACTAAATTAACTCTAATTTACTTAAATTTTTCCCAAAATTTTTGTTCAAATATTTATGATTCGATTAACAAAATAATGCCTTAGAAAGTGTTTTGAATTAAGATAAGTATATTTTTAAATTCTATTAATTACCTCAAGTAATATATCAAGATCATATTTCTTGTTTTAAGTTTTCTAATGGAAATATAATTAAAAAACTTTTATTTTAATACTTAAGAGTCATTTAAAGTTTTAAACCATAAAATATTAGATTAAATTTAATTCATATTTTTCACTAAAATTTTTAAAAAACTAAAAATTCTATTCAAAAGTTCTCTCTCTCTACCTCTCTCTACCTCTCTCTCCCTCTCCCTCTTCCTCTCTATTGTGTAAAAAAATTATATTTTTATTAAATTTTTCCAAAAAATTTTATAATAAAATGTTAAACAATTTGAAGAATTTTTTGTTGAAATAATTTTGTGGTAAACTTATAGAAATATTCCAAAAAATAGATTTCAAACATTTTTGAAAACAAAATACATTCGTCTTTAATATTATAGAGATAGCGTTATATAATGGGGTGGATTCAGTGAATACCAGTCTATTGTAATGTGATTTTAATAAATTGATTATTCATATCAAGTGTATCACTCATGCAGAACACATATAGAGTGGAAGGTACAGAATGTTAACTTATCTGGATATTAAATTTACATTTGTATGATTAGATTATTTGATGGCTAATTGAGATTTTTCATGAAATTTATCACAAAATCATTGACTCTGACCTAAATCCTGAGTCTTGAAGAAAAGTGAAAATAATTATTAATTTTTTCTTAGAAGTAATGTTAAGAAACTTAAGAAATTTAGACATATAATAAACTTTGAAGACTTGCAGGTATCAATTTGAATGATTAGTGTGTTCGGTAGGAAAATCAAAATTCTCTATTTTTATTGAGAAGTTTTGTGTTAACCCAAAGGAATATTCCAATAAAGTCTCTCCAAAATTGAAAGCCTAAGGAATTTGTTTTTTATATTCAAACACAATATTATGTTTATATAAAGTATTTTTTTTCGGCGAATATGTTATACTTGAAGACAATATTTTGCAATTTTGTCAGATATTCGGATACTGAGGACTCCATACGAGACATGTATTGATTGAAAGTCTATGGACTGTGAAATATGAGCCCAAAGGACTGTAACTCCAAAGATATTGGAATAGAGGCAACGAAATGCTTGAAATAGTTTGCGACTCATATTATACTCTCTCTTATGTTAGTGTAGTGTTTCATACACTCAATCAAAACCAGAAGTTTCTGTTGTCAGAGATGCTGATGAGTCGGGTTTAGGCAAAGAATTTTTACTTTTATTCTTTTCTTTACGTGAAATCTGAAAGTTTAGTGTCAGCTAAAAATGGCTGAAGACTTAAATACAAAATATGTTCAGAAATGAGAAACTCTTTTCATCTATTTTTTTGTTAACATAAAACAACGAACAGATTGTGTCTGACTCGAGGGATGTCTAAAACTTTATACATTGTTTCTGAGTATCTACTGTTCTCTCTATTCTTTGATGACCGACAGGATTACCAGGTTTATTACAAACTTATATGAGAAATAATAAGAAAAATATAAAACTTTTTTAGGTTATTCAACAAAATTAAGTTACCAAGATTATTTATTTAAGTTGGAAATAAAGGGAATCCAAGAAAATCAACTCAAAAAGAATATTAAACTAAAATCTTCTCAACAAACCTGCAATAAATGGCTGAAATGTTTGGTAAATGGTTTAACTGAAATAAAAACTAAGTTTAAGTAAGAAATTTTTGTTAAATATTTAAGAGAAAAATAATTAAAGCGTTAGTAAAACAAAAGAATCCATAAATCAATGGAAAGATGTCTGAAAGAGTGGCTCTAATTTTCATAACATTATATTCTTTGTGAACAAAATCAAAGACATATAGATATCAAACATAAGATGTTTGTCGAGAAATTTTTTCCTAATTCTCGACAAAACATTGATATTGTGTTTGCGTTACATCTGTTCGTTAGGAACTCAGAATAACTGTTCTCCACATTAGCTCAATATATAAATATAGTGAAGAGTACTTTTGGGAACCCTTTAACAAAACATTCAACAAAATGTCTTAAGTTGTAAATCAAATTAAAAAAAATTAGATAATTCTCTCAACGAAAAGACTTAAATAACATAATAAGGTTTAAAATGAATACAAAATCCTTACATTTATATGAATAATAAAATAAATGGAATATAAATATTGAAAATCACATCATTTTTTAAATATAATGGGTTTTATAATATAATATAAGTTTATACTATAAAAGAGGATAAATTTAAACATTTCACTCATAAAATAAATATTTTTAGTCAACAGAACAGACATTGAATATTCATTTCTAAAGAAAGTGTCGGTAAAATCATAAAATAAAAATTAAAATAAACAAGTTCAAATAACAAACTTTAGGTTAATTAAGTTGAGAATAAAAGGAATATTTAAAATAAGTGGTAATAAAAATGAATCATTTATTAGAAGTCATAAGTTTGAGACAAAATGACTTTACATATAATTTCTCCACAAAAATATTCTTAAGGTTTGAAACTTACAAATGAGGAAAGAGTCTGCAAATGAAGTCATTGATTGTTACAACCCTTCAGTCTTATTAAAGACTTGTTCACTACTTAGAGTTAATACTTGTGCACCAAAATCATGCAAATTGGCCGCACGGGTAGAGCTTTCAGTACTGTAGAGTCGAGGGATTCCTTATTTAACATTTGAATGGATAAGAATACTGTTTGAGAAACTGCTTCACAGATAAGAGTTTTGAGGCAAAGAATTTCTATGAAAAACTTCAATATAATTGCTGTGATGTTCAGCACATAATATGTTGGGTTAAGTTATGCTCAAAAATTGCAAGTCTTATACACATTGAGTTAGTTTGTAGTGCAAACTCTACTCTACCTCTAATTGTATTGATTTTTGCCTTCCATTCCTCTAACAGGCATTGCATTCATCTCTACAACTGAGGCGAACATCTCATAACTGACGAGAGCACAGAATAACTCACAAAACACTAACGCTATTATTAAACGCAACACTAATATATTAAATACAACATATTTAGGAAAAAATTCTTTGCCTTTTCTTCGAGAACTCAGAATATTCTTACGAATACATATATTTATGCACAGAATATATGAACTTCTCATGTCATCAGCACTTCTCAATAAATAAATATATCGTCGACTATAAGAAGTGTTATTCTATGTCGAGTCAACTGTTTTCTTCTTATCTCCAAACATAGTCTTTAGTCTAATTTATTAAAAGAAAAATAACTTTTATGCCTAACATTCAATGCATATAAACTGAACACCAAAACCAGGAAAAAGGTTTAATTCAATTTAGAGTTATGGCTACGAATTATGTTATTCTATAATATAGTGTCAATTATCAAATGGTTGACTCTATGAGACCCTAAGATGACAGGAGTAAAGCATTGGTAAAACGATTGCCAACCAATGCCTATCTCTTTACTCATCAATTAATGGAAAATCTATGTCCTCTTTATATCCTTATCGGAGCTAATGTTTGCACAATAAGACTGTTTCAAGACTTTCAATGAAAAAATTCTGCTTTTAATTGAATCTGTTTTTCAGATAATTAATTCCTTATGCACTCAAACCGTGTATTTTATGAAAGGGATGAGTCCTTGTGTTCAAATAGTTTCCTTAAATCTGTTATAATATCTTTTCTAATATGAAATATAAGAAAAATGAGAATCTATTCCGTTATCCGATGAGTCTGTGCTTATGACTATCACTTTGAATATGTTTTGAGTATTGAATATCTTTTCAATTTTCTTCAGTACATCAAAGGCTGAGTTCGACTTCAGTAGTGATAGATTTCTTCGATGATAATCTCAGCTACGAATAAGTCGTTCGACTCAGGCTTTGAGAGCACATCAGTGGTTGTATACAAGCATTTGGTCATACATTTAGGCTCTCAAATGATATTTCTTTTCCATAACACATACATTAGTGTTCTGTGCAAAGGTTAGTCTCTGCTGGCAGTGAATCAATATCTTCACCACTTCCTGTCTTTGCCATCGAATCACATCATAAGATATATATTACAGACAACAACAGGAAAGGTCTGACCATTCGGATAGACGTACACAGAATTTAGGCCAACATTTAATGTTATGAATGCTGTGAACTATTGATATCCAACAGATTAAAAGTCTAATCATAGAAAAAAGTCAAACACAACAACGAGTGCACAAAAGTCTGGTCTCAAAGCACATCAAAAAATGATCTCTTATTGTGTGCAAAGAGTGAGCCGTCAGTAGAGTTGAGAAGAGAATCGCATTGATGTTCACAATAAGCGATATATCATTTGACATTTGAGACCTTAAAAGCACAGAATTGAAGATTTCATCAAAAGAAAAGTTTTCAGATTTTTCTTTTGGTCTTCGAATAACTTTATGTCAGATATTTTCGACTTTTATTGATATAAATCCACTGATAATTCGTCTGAAATTTGACTTCAAGTGTCAAATATTTTCGTTAATTTCTGTTCTTTCGATTAACGTTTAGATAAAATACAATTGAATTCAAAGATTTTCTTTTGAAGTCAAAGAAGAGATCAAAACTAATGACAAAATTCTTTGCAGAGAAGGAATTCAATGAAAATCTGTTGGAAATAAACTTAATTGATATGAAACCAAATAAGATATTCTGTGCTCTCGACTCACATATAAAAGAACATCACAGAAATGTTCTGATGAATAATACAATGTTTTGTTCATCTTTTAGATAACTTACTTAACTCTATTTGGGAAAAACCAAAAGAATCTCAATTTATAGAAATGTTTTGTTGTTTGGATCCATTTCTTTGATATATTCCCCAATTTTCCACTTATAGTGGATATCATTTCTCTAACTCTTATTTATACGAAGAGTATAAACTTTTTTCCAGTGAATGAAACGTTAATTGAAATCAGAATTTATAAAATATTTTTACCCAAATTTGATATCAATTTCACAAATGAATGATCAGATCATCTATTGTTGAGAAGATTTTAGGAAATACTATATGAAAAAATAATATCCCTTTTGTGATCGTTTCGCTCAGAATATTATAACTCCTTATGATTTGATTCGTTATAAACAAATCACGCGAACAGAAAATAAGACATTAATTCAAATCCTATTTCAAAAGGAAAAGACATCGTTTGGCTCTTCTTCGAGATTTCTTTCATTTTTTTCTTCGTTTTTCTGGTTATCTATTCTGTGCTCATCGGAAACATCGAATGTCTATTGAAAAAAATCTATTGAATCGATGCAAAAGTGTATTACCATTAATATAAAGGATGACATGAGAGCAGAAATAGTCGAGAGTTTTGAACATAAATAAAGGAATTCTGTTTTTATATATAAATCAATGAAAAACTATTCAAAACAAATCAATAGATTTGTTTGAAATTGAATTTCAAATGAATTCAAAGAAGAATTCAATTATTATATAAATGACGATCGCTTTAAATCATTTTTGATTAACAATTATTATGTCAAACAATTTATCAGTATTTGAGTCTTAGTTTCATAAGTAGTGGCAAAACAACCATTTAATGAGTCATTAAATTTTTGCTTATTTTCAGTTAATTTTCAATTATTAGTAATTCCTTTATGAGTCTATTTTAGTGAAACATATAATTGCTTTTAAATGAAATACTATTAATATTTGGTAACATTAGTCGACATTTCTATTGATTCGTCTATTGATCAGAATTTAATATAAAAATATAAACAACCAAGTTAATAAAAGCAAGTTAATTGCAAATCTCCAACTATTGATCAAAAATTTTGTTTGCTAACACTTTTCATCTAGATAAAATATATTTACACTAATAAAAGTACAGAAAAAATACAGTTTTATTATGGGTGGAGTAGAAAATATAAAGTTACATGCTACATTTTTTCTAACCTTTTTATTTGATTGCTTTTATATGTATAGTAATAAGTTTTCATTTATAGTAAATATGTTTTCACTTAAAAAATTTGATAATATTTTCAGAGAAATTATAAAATATTTATTTGTGGAAAACGGGAACGGAATGTGTTTAATAAATAAAGCCTTCGAATCAAATTAAATACAAGAAACAGTTTTTTTGGTACCAAAAAAAATCGTGAGTCAAATAATACCATAAATCAAAGTGCGATTCAAACTCGGAATTAAACCCAAATTCAATAAAATAGATTTTCATAGATTCAATGTCCGCAATTCATTCAATTATCTGTTTGTGACGGTTTCCCACCGCTCAACACTTTTCAAAAAAATATAGTCAAACAAATTTTTACATTTGGATACGACATGAATTCCAGAGAGAAAAAGACGAGAGAGAGAGAGAGAGGGAGGGAGAGAGAGACTGACTTTAATATTCGTTTGGCCTTAATATGAAAATCATGTATGAGATGAATAAAAGACAAACCCATAGAAATATTGGAACTAAAAGTCTAATATGGAATTGAATACAAGAGAATTGTTGGACTAAACTAAACTTCATCAGTAATTCACCCCCTCCTCTGTCTATGAGATTCATTGATCACATTATTTATTCAGTCAACTATTCGGTCCATCACTCACGCAGTGTCTCTCTTTTATTCTGGAAATAATATTTTATTACTATGTTATCCAATCTCTGAAATTTGCACAAAAATATCCGAATGCAGTAAATCTGTTTTATTGCTCCCAAATAGAGAACCCATTCATCCCTTTTTTCCTTAAGTCTTCACAAAAAACTAATTTTATTTCATTTAAAATTCTGAGTCTTTTTTCAGTAGACTCTCGACACAAACAGACAGTAAATGATCTTTTTATGTATTCATTTTATATATCCAGTGCTTTGAGAATCGGCATTGAATTCATAATGAGTTAAACTTTTCTTTATTTATCTTAAAAACAATTGAATTTTGAGGCAAATTCTAAGACAAATTTCATTACATTTTCTGCTTTAAAATTAAATGAAATTTCTTTTCATAATTTTTTTATATCACTTACAGTAGAAAATGTAATTTTCTCAACATTTCAACGAAGAATTATTACTGAATTTAAATAGTTAATTCAATTAAATAGATTATACCATAAATTATCAAGCAAAAACAGGACACATAAAAGAAGTCATCAAAAGTATATTTGAAAAGAAAATATCTATTTATTTATTTCTATTAATTTATTTTATTATTCTTTTGAAGTGATTTATATTTTTTTATTACAGATTTATTGAACCAATTTTTTAAACTCCAAATCAAACAGTATTTAAGTGGAAAAAATGCTTAAAAACTATTTTACATTTCAATAGTTTTTCTGAATCTTATTTTTTTGAAGTGAATTATTGGCTCAATATTTAAATGAGTGAACATTTTTTAGTGTTAATATAGATATAGACTTATCTTTTCTACAAATACTGACAAATAATATATAATAGTAATGAAAAAATAAAAATACTTATAAAGAGATAGTGTGAGCACAGAATGAATTTGCAATTAATTAAAATAAAGTTTGAATAAAATTAATGAATAATTAGAAGTTGTTTTGAAAATTTTTACATTTTTTCAAAGGATTATATCATTTATCAAAAAATTCAAATTTTTATATTTAATTTATATTCAAAGTTAATACCGAAAGTAATTTCATTTATCATTCATTTTTGTCACAGAATTTCATTTTAATTCAAAAATTATTTATTAATAATTGTAACGAAATGTTGTTTTATTGATCCGTTATTTTAGTGGAAAGACATTAAAAAGCAGTTATGAAAATGAGAATCAGATTTTTTATTCTTTATTATATCAAATAAAGCAAGGATATGACCAAGGCAGTATTACTATTATGCTACCAAAACCCATAAATAACAAGGATAGTCATCAATCTATGTTTAATAAATATAAATAACCTAGTTGATGAATATTTTATTGCCAAATTGTGCTCACTAATTATTTATGAAAAAATAAGTACCTTGATATTACCTTTGAAATGATAGTTTGAAAACACTAAAACCCAGAGAGTAGTTATTATGGAAATTCTATTTAAATAGTAGAATAAATGGTGAACTAATTGAATATTGAGCAAGCTTAAATTAATTATTAATTAACTATTGTTATGTTGTTCTCATTTGAGATGACTTTTGACATTCTTTAACATTGATTTGCAATTATCCCAACCGTTTAGAGTACAAGTCATACAACTTATCGGTTAAGTTATTTAACATTACTTTTTCAGATAACAAGTATTTTGTCCAAAGAATATATCCTTAAACATGACTACTGTATTGAACACAGAGTATGAAAGAAATTTCATCCAACCAAACAGATGTTGAAAATAACAGCTATCAAAGTTCATGCCATTAGTTGAGACCAAGAGCTCGACAAAAAGCTATCAAAATATTTCTTCAATTCATCACATTTTTCTTTTCTCTAAGTATTCACAATATTTGTGTTTTCAATGAAATACTTATGAAAACTTTGAGCGCTTTTCTGCCTAAAAAAAGACATTAAGAGATAACTAGATATCAGATTCCTATTGAATTCTCTTCTTAAGAAGGATTTGTCATTTTCTTCAACTCATGTTTTTCTTTACTCAAATTAGCCCTTAAAAGGAATATTTGAATATATTTGTGACACAAACCAAAGGCCTAAAACTAATGGAGATTTTATTTCCCTTTCTTTGGTTTTATTTTTCAAATTATCGTTGTTTTTGCCAACAAAACAGATTAAAATGCAATTTCTCTATTGAATATTTTATTTTTGTGCTTGTACATTTTTACAAACTCTAGAATGTGTTTCATATTTTCTTTGAACTTACAAATTGAATGACAAAAAATGATCATTCATTCAAACGAAACGAATATATAAATTCATGTTTTAATGTAAGGCTAAAAATAAGAGTGAAAAATATCATAAGAAAAATTCACTGAAAAACCATTTGAGACGAACAGAGGCTTAGGTTTTGTTTCTTTTCTTCTCATTTTATTTTCAGTCAATTTTCTTATAAAATCTTTGGCTGACTCTAAGAGTAAAGCATTTCTTTCTCTACTTTTGCTTAAGAATGAGATGAACTGAGAG
Source organism: Galumna lanceata (assembly GCA_034695685.1). NCBI lineage: Eukaryota > Metazoa > Arthropoda > Arachnida > Sarcoptiformes > Galumnidae > Galumna > Galumna lanceata. The sequence goes on from JAQFZL010000103.1 coordinate 20,485, forward strand.
CACATACACTCCCAGAGAACAAAACACACGCAAACTATTCATTCAAAATCAATAAATAAAAGTATAATATATTTGTGACAAAAAGAATGAGAAAATATTAAACGAAAAAAATACTTCAGTACTCAAGTATTGATAAATATTAAAGAAAATAAGAGGTATTACCTCTCTTTTATTGGGATGCCATTAAAGAGAGGGTCAAAAACCCATATATATACTCAAAGACTTAATAAAACTGAAGATTAACCAAAGAATTAGGGAATTTCTTTCAATAAATGCGAATCTCCTTCTCTAAGATAGTGTCAGATAAGTCTCTTTTTTTCAATTTTGTCATTTCTATATTCACTCGATTGTGTGGCGTTTGTGAAGTTCATGGTATCGATTGGACACAAATGGCAGGAAATTACAAAACAGTTATTCTCTGTTGTATTGAAATCTTAATACACATTACTTTTTATATACCGTTTTTCTCATGTTTTTCAAGACTCAAGTATTGATAAATAGAGAAAAAAGTAACAAACGTTTCTTTAATATAACTTAGGGAGGGGTCAAACCAAGGTTACAAAGATAGAAGTAATCCAGGATAATTTTCAACTATGATTTGTTACAAATTATAAAATAAACGAATTTTATTTTTAAGTTTTTCTTTTAAGCTTTAATTTAAGAGAAATATTTTCTGAAAAAAATATTGATTTTTTAATAACACGTTTGTGTGTCTCCAGAATAAACTCAACAAAATTTGTTGCATTTAATGCTTTATATTTAAAATCCAAACCAAATAAAAAAGACATTTAATAAAAAATTCTTAACTTTGAAAAAAAGAAATAAGAGATCCTTTATTTTATTTGGTTGACATTCTTTTTTTACCTTGATAAATGATTTAAATTACATACTAACTCACTAAGAAAATTAGGGAACTTGAACTTGATCAAATAAAGGGTAATTTTTCAATTGAATTTATCTTTGTTTTACTCCGAATTCACATAAGTTATACTCAATTTAATGTTGAAATGATTTAAAATTAGTTAAAAATAATACCCAATAGAAATGTTTGGTAAAAATAACTCATAATAAGAGAAATTGGAGGAAATGAGAGAAAAATGAGTAAAGAAAAGATAAGTTTAATGATTCGATTTGTTTTCAAAGAAATGATTCAATTATTTTCAGTTAACGAACAATATTTGGTCTCAAACTCTAAACCAAACAAAAGGATCGAAACTCTATTGAACTGTCAGTCCATAGCTTACAGGTTTTACTCGAAAAAACATTAGTTTATATATCAGTGCAGAAGAGCTCCAATTTGTTCCCTAAATTGATATCTAATATCTGAAGACATGTTTGCTAAGAAAGAGGAACAACCTTTAGTTATGTGATGTGCCGTCATTTCAGCCAATATTATCTCAATATAAAAATATGTCATTACTGGGAGTAAAGCTAAGGAGAGGACCGGTATTATAAAAATTTGATTTTTGACTAATGCCTTACCATTTGCTAGAAATTCAGTCATTAGACTCCGAGTAAAAGAAATTCCAAAACAGAAATGAAATCATTTTTTATTATCAGCTAAAAAATATTCTGAGCCTCTCGTTGTTATTACACATCAACTGAACGTTTATTTAACCGAATAACAGATAAAAACCCACTATTCCTTTAATAATGACTTAACTTTAATAGTATAGCATTTTTCCAAACAATTGAATTATTTATAAAATTTTTTCTTCTATGCATTAAATTTAACATAAATTGAGAAAAGTTCAGGAATTTTTTCGTTATGGATATAAATACCCCATTATTTTCATGAATGTCTTCCTTAAGAATGTTTTTTGATCTTGGTCAAAATGAGTTAGCATTTTATGAGAGTATTTTCATAATTTCTCAAAAGGTATTAAAATGTCTAAATTTTACAGTTATTTCAAAAGAATTAAAATTAACATAAATTTTAAATTTGACTCAAAAAGTGTCAAAAATGTGTGATTGAGTTAAGAAATAAATATTAAAAATGATTCAAAAAATCATTAGAAATGTTTCAAATGAGGGAAAGGCTTCGAATATCATTTATTTTATTTATTATAAGTCAAACATAATAATCATTTGCGAACAGAACTAACTTTTGGTCATTAGTGCTGATATTCTGAGCAAACATTTCCCACTGAAAACTTATATCGGAGTAAAAGTTGCGTAAAAATATCTCTGGATTTCCCCACAATTGAGAAGTAGAGATGTTTAACATTTTGTATAAATTTTAGTTTAAGTATTGATTTTTAGATTCATTTGATCGAAACCCATATAAAACTACATCACAGACATTAGGTCTGAGGGAAAGACCATAATAGTATATATTCATTCACTATGAAACAGGTCTGAGACCGGAGTCTCGAAAATTGATTGTGAAGTTTAAGTAAACCATCATTTTCTCAGTTCAAAAGTATAAATAACTTACGGGTTCTCTCGTTGAACAGCACTCGAGTTATTAAACTGTTATCGGCTTCAGTGAACACAGAAATAAAAAATAACTAAAAGGAAAGCAAAAAATTGTATAAAACTATCTAAAATACCACTAATATTGAAGGAGTGAGGGATCAAATAAGGGCTCATCTTTTTAATCATTGCTGACACGTATTGCTTATCGCAAGTAAAAGAGGAAAAGTGTTTGACTCGAAAATATGTAATTCAAAGCACGAGTTAATATCATATACGGATAGAAAGAGAAATATAAAACTAATAACAGAAACATTTCGTATATTAGAAGTAGTATTAGAAAAGGCAGAGAAGGCATCGAATTTAACGCTAATATATAGTATTGCACTCATTGCCTGAGGTGTCCGTCCCTACGCCCGGTGTCATGATATATGCACTTTACGATTGTAAGCTATTCTATGGATGCTGTTGTGCAACACTCTGATAGTGAAAAACACTTTTGTCGTTTATTATATCGTTCTCTCTCTCTCTCTCTCTCTCTCTCTCTCTCTCTCTCTCTCTCCCTAACAT
>JAQFZL010000104.1:0-23448 GCA_034695685.1 Galumna lanceata
GAAAAAGGGATGATTTCAATAAAAAATAGAATCTGATCTGAATATCAATTATATTTTATGCAAAAAATGTTAGCATTTAATCCAAATATATATATATATATTTAAGTCCAGAATTTAAGTGAAAAATAGAGAATAAAATCGTAAAATTGTGTTCAAAATTTTTATTTATTCGCCTTTCGATTCAATGGAAAGAGTAATGTCTTTTAAAAAAATTGATGCTCTCAATGGAAAATTGTTAGAAAAGAGTAAAGTTTTGCATTTATTTCGGATCGATTTGCATCTGTGTTTCCATCCTTTAAAGTTAGGCATCTTTTTTAGCTCCGCATCCCTTAGCGAACTGTACAACATTTGCATGAATGCCCTCAGGAATGAAAGCTTTTTTGAAAACTCTTTCAATTTTTGGCAACTCTTCCAATTTAAAAAGGAATAGCAATAGGTATACACTGAATAAGCACTGAATTGTGTGCACTGGTCTCTCACAAAACTATTGAATTGAAATCCAATTTTTAAAGATTCAGATTCTCATTAAAGATATGCACAAAAAGTATTTCTTTAATTTTGCAGAAAATCATTTGAAATTCTTCTCTCAATTCAAATGAATTGTTTTTTGATAGTTATCTCCAGATCTGAAGAATTGCTTTGTTTTCAGTTATATTTCAATTACTTATATTCCAAAGAATAGCATTTTTTTTCGATAGAACTGAATATTCTGTTCAACGTCTGAGAGTTGAGTTGTGATAACAAATAGCGTCTCAATAGAGTTTGTAAGCGATTGAAGAATCTTTCAATTTTTTGAGATCTTTTCAAATATTTTATGCTTTTATAAAATCCATAAATAAAATGAGAGACAGAATAGAGGGGAAAATGTTTGAGAAGAAATGCAGAGTTAAACTGGTCTTCATAACAACAGTGGTCTATCCCTCTATTTTGCATTAGTCTGTTCTGTTCTCCTCTTAATTCATTCCCCCTTTGGCTCCCTTTTATTCATCGGAGTCTCTCTCATATGCAAAGAATCGGTGACTAATCGATACAAAAGCCTCTCAACTCATGGATGCGATCTAATGGACAGACCGTTTTTGCACAGACTCTCCTAATTTAGTTTTTTGTTTGATTTATTTATTCGCCTCTATTTTGTCTTTGGTTTAAGTTGAACTCCTAATGCAAATTGATCTCAATATTGTCGACATTACCCCTACATATATAATAGAAGTTACAGTAAATGCAAAAGCGTTTGTTATTTCAAAATTTTATAAAAAGAAGGAAAAAATACTCGATATCTATACTTATTATTTGGTTTATGGATAATATTTGGTCGTAAAATAAACAACAGTTGAAATAATGTATATATAAATAAAGTTATATTTGTTATATAATTATGAAAAAAACTATCGATTATTCAGTTTTTAAAATAATATATAGAGGTCTCGGACCGTAAAATAGCATGAGATGGGTGTTAACAGCACCTCAACCAAACAATAGGTTCGGCTCATTATTAGAGAGGTTCAGGTTTTATATTGAAAAGTAAATAGCATTTCCTTCTTACTATTGAAGCAGAACAGCACTTACACAACGATAAATATGCAATCAATGCAATCAATTTAGAAAATTGCGCCAATAATTATACCAGTGATTCACTCCAACAACTCTATACGTTGACCCCACATATCAAATATACTAAAATCATCAAAAAATGTCCCTTGAAATGAGTTAGTGACCAAGATTACATCTAATACATAGTTTTGTTCTCAAATGGTTTGCTTTTTACCTAAAGAACTACATTTCCGTTAAAAGTTAATTACATTTGTCTTTAATAGAACTTTAAAGTGAAGGTTATTTATTTAAATCACAGTTTAAGTGAAATAAGTAAAGCACCTTGCTGTTTGCTGTTTGCAACTTGCCACTTGCTACTAATAAAGATAATGGTCTCAGAAATCAAAGTATATGACTATTTATTATTTAAGTTTGTGAACGAATGAGTCCGTCTTTAACTACAAAGTGTTGTTAACTTCCGTTCGGTGAGTATTTTCTTGACGGCACCGCCAATAAGTGATGGTATCATACAATTCATCACAGATTCAGTTCATGATTGTAATCACCGGCAGTCGAAGTATTAATATATTTTGTGAAACATGTCATGCATTTCATAAGTCCCAAAATTGACCATTTTTTGCAATTTTTGTCAAATGCAGTGCATTTCGTTACCCTTAGAGCGTATAGAATGAAGAGAAAGCAGTGAAACACATCCGTAACCAAAAGCATAAAAGTTATAGCAAAAAGTCATATCAGAGGACAGTATGTTATGCATTGCTTTTTCTCATACAAGTGTCTGAGCGCGTGAATTGAAGAAAGAGGAAGTTTTCAATTTGATTATTAGTTCGGTCCTTAGAGCACATCCATATAGTGATGGTGGCCGTGAACCGCACTGTTGTGATCATCAGCATTGAAGCACAACATCGACGAACAACAACAATACGTCTCAATATATTCAGTATATATTAGATAATAGTTGTGAGTATGAGATGCCATCAAAAGCTATGAACTGCTCTATCGAGTCCTGTGAAATGTAAGTGCGAGTCGAGTCTCCAAATATCCCTTGAGGCCAACATTGCCAGTCATTGAACACTCATTCGGCACAGGCTATTGCTATGCTATGCTGTCCTTCTTTTCACTTATGAGCTCTTTTGCAACGCTTTAATGGATTGTTTTACAATACATAAGACAAAACTTTTGGTTTAGTGCTCAGTATTCACTCAGTACTCAGTACTCAACCCATTTTGGGTGTATTTAAATTGAAGCGCAAAACAGATGACCTCATAATCATAGATCCTTTACTTTGGGCTTCAATGGTCTCTCATCGCATACTATCTGCCCATTTCTCTGCTCCAAATACACAAAATAAGATTGTATTCAAAGAAATGAATAATACAAAGACAGGTGTGTTATAGCCCTCTAACAGGTCTTTCATTTACTTAATTTGATTTAACATTAACTCACATTAAGACCACATTTAGACATAAACACAGCATATATTCATCAATCGCTTATTATATTTTATTTGGAAGAAAGCCTTTCCATAAAAAAAATGGTGACTCCCAGAGAGAGAATGAGTTGTGTCAGTTGTGTCAGTGCTTCTGTTATATGGAATTAAATAAAATATTATTAAAACAATAAGAGCACAGAATTGAGTCAATTTCCACCCAATACTGAATAGTTGGGTCAAAAATCAGTGGATTTTAAGCCCAAATGATTTCATAAAATATAATCACTTAAGCCGTTGACTCCCACTCATCTGTACTCATATCTTCTCATAAAACACTTAACTTTTTGAGCGATAAGAAAAAAATTAAGACTAAAGAGAAAAATGAATGAGTAATGAAATATTGCTTAACACCGATAATCATTTCTGTAATATTTTGTGATCGACTGATTCACGGGTGCGTTATATCCGGTCATGCAATCCATGCAATCTTAGCTAATCTAAGTTATATCCGGTGGTGGACTCAGTAGTTAAATGACGCATACAAGACATCGGTTGTGGCCAAGCGTGTAAAGTAAGCGCACAATTGGCTTCTGTCGACTCTCTTTTGACGCTTCGAGAAAAAAAAATAATTTGCAAATCTTTTAGAAAAGAACGGAATCATTTCGAAGAGAACAGAATCAGTTGAACTTTCAAGTATTGCATAACAGGTAAGCGCACTCATAAACCAGAAGATGGCAGACCGTAATCACAACATTACATAACGAATAATATGACCTAATTATAAGTGAGAGAGTGTTGGATGAGATCATTAGTTCGTCTGAAAGCGCGCGTCCTATTTATCATTCAAATGGTCTAATTGTGAGTATAGCCAACAAACGAGGAATTTCTGCCAATAATTGGGTAGTTTTGACTCTTCTAAGGATTTGTTGCATTTATTGGTAAAGAATCTGAAGGCAAAACAAACATTGATATGATTTGACACAAGCTTTTAATGTGAGATATGATCGCAAAAAGACATTAACTTTAAAATATAAGTTTTTGATTGAGTCAGTCAAGACTTGCGCGATATTTGTGATGCACTTCACTGAGAACTTCGATGCGATCTAATGTTTTAACGTTAAGACAACTTTTTTTAGTAACGCTTTAAAACATGTGCTAATCAGTTGAGAAAAGGTTTATAATGCGATCGGTTTTTAGAGATGAGAATTAATTTATATAAGAAGTTATAGTCATTCCATAAATGATTTCATTTGAGTGTCATTTCAATCGGAAAAGTTTTTATAACTTTACTTTTCCATTGAAATATTGATGGCTTGAGTAAAGCCTCGCAATAATTGGTATCCAAACCCATAGAATTGAATGATTGTCGTCGATTTGTTGTCTGTAGTGGTGCTCAGTATCACCGGTGCGACAAAGTCTTAGGGCAAGCGATGATTTCTTTAGTGCCCTCCGGTCTTTCAACGGTTGTGCACCAATCATTCAGTGTGGGTATGACCTGTGGTCGGCGACGTGTGAGCCGTGACCACTCCTCTATCAGAATCGTAAGGGCTATGCGGGGAATGCGCACAAAAAAACCAATGCATAACTCATAGAGTAATACCAGACATAGACAGACAACAGCAATGAGTGCACTGGCAATGCATTTCGGTCATTGATAGTAGTTTGGAGCCAACTCACCAGCACTTCGCCAAATGCAACGGTAATGCACTGTCACTCTCCCAGTGCTCTTCCAATGTGTTCGCGAAATGTTATTTTAGGGACACTTACTATATATGCGTTTTTGTAAATGCATTTCGTAATCGACTTTCGTTAACATCGAATGACGAGTTGTGTTAGTGTTAGGCCTACTTTCGAGTAACCAAAATACAAGTCCGGCCCAACTTATTTGTGGTTTGTGTGAAGAGATCCCTTTTCTACAGTTTTGGAGCTAAGAGTTCAGCTCTTTTTCTACATTTAATGAAAAGTCTTTTCGAACAAAAGTTTTATTTCGTTTTGAATTTGTGTCCAAAAGACTCGCCAGTCGTCAGTCGTGGGCGAACTCCATATAAAAGAGTTTCAGCTCTTCTTTAAACTGAAATCAGCAAAAGTCTGGTCTAAGCCCTCATCTGAAAACTTAAGTCTGTTATCGAGAAAAGCGACTCATTTGTTGTCTGATATAAAAGTTATTTAATCTAAAGAACAGAAAAATTTGTTGTTAAGTGTCACTGACCGACTCATACCGACTTCTATCACTTTATTACATATCAGTCCTGAACAGTGAGAAACTTTTCTCTATTTATTATTGATGTTTGTATTGGTATTTTAGTGGCCCTTCCACTCATTCAACCTAATAATGTCAACAAGTATTTCAAGTGAAGTCTACTTTATTTATACTTTTATTCTGCAAATAATATAATATAATATCGCAGTAAAACTCATAACTTGTGAGACAACTAACGGCACAAAACTTTCAAATGGAAACCACACGAAAAGCTGATAAGAGCCGGACATAAGTGATAAGTAAATGTTACCAAAGAAGACAATCTCTGTCCTAATGTATGTCATCATTTCATTACATTTGAAAACAATAGAAAACATTTGCTAAACATTTTTCGTAATTAATTTAAATCTAATTTACTTTAAAAACAAACATTTAAGTAATCAAAACATTTCAGAGTAATTACATAACGAACACAATCTCTGAATCGTTTTATCAATAATTAAATCAATAAGAAGTGAAAAATCAGTGAAGAAAAAAAATGCACTCATTTTAATGATAAACAATAAAAATCGATAATTAATGTGGACTTTGAACTGAACTCAAGAATAATAGTAAAGAATCGCTCAAAAGAATAAAAGAATTTTTTTGGAATAAAATTAAAAAAAATGAAGAAAAAGCTTTTAGAGTGAAAGTGAGAATCGTTTGTTTCAATGAAACTATTGGTATAACTATTGGCATAATTAAGTGGCAATCAGTGAAGGACAGTATCTCTATCTGTACTGATAGAGAGAGTACTACTACCCATCGCTTGTTGGCTATCGCGGCGAACGGATAGCATTACTCGCATTTCTCATCATAGAGTTGGGGTCTTGAGTTCGTCGATTGTGAGGACTGCCCCCTCGCCAGCAGCGTAACCATCAACGTAACAGTGCGTTTGTGGTGTTTCCTTGGCTTCAAGTCCGGCCATCTTTCTCTGTGCAATAGCACTGTTGAGAGCCATTGCACGCCATAAATCGACACAAACACCACACATATATATATACTCTGGCGTTATATATACACAACAGTCACACAACACATACATAACATACACATCGAGTGAGAAGTGAGAAGAGAAGCAATGCTTGCAATGCCTGCACTGCTCTTCTGTTAAGTCCGTAGTCGTCGTCCAAAACACCAGAAAATATCAGAAAAATAATAATTTTGTCTTCGGTTTGCCTTAAAATGTCGCGACGGAAACAGGAAAACCCTCAGCCGCGCAAACGACTAGTCAATTGTAAGTAACATTCTTTAATTGTCTCTTAAAAACATAGTTATTATCATTAAATTTAATGTCAAACAAATGTTTTGATAATGTTTTGACTCTATTTCTCACTATTTCTTTGAGAAATAGAACTGAAAAAAGTAAAGTCAAACACTATTTAGTTTTTTGTCAATTATTTCATTCCTTTAAGCTTTTGTTGAATTTCCAAATCAAGTTCTTAGTGACCATTTGGTCCACTCTTGTGAAAGGGTGTGGCTATTCATACAAATCAGTGATAAATTCAATGGCAAACTAAAGGAAATAAATGTTAGCCAACACTAACTTTTTTGTCGCTAACTTTTTATTTAATGTTTAACTTTGAGTGAGTCGTAACTGGACTTACAGTATATGTAATGCTATGAGGCTTAGAGTCTAACAGATAGGAAAAGCGTCTCATTTTTGCCATACTTGGAGTCACATTGCATTCAACTGGCATTTAGACCAAACATTATATTAAATATATTAACACTAATATTACTTATTATTATTTTTACTCTAATATTATTTATCGTCAGTAAAGGGATTGTATTTCATTAGTTTGAGACCAAAATATAAACCTTTGAATATCACTGTTTTATATCTAAAACAATATCACAAATGCGTTAACTTTTTTAGTCTTTTATAAAATCTCTTATAAATAAAAAATATTTTTTCCTCAGTTCTAAAATTTTCCCGTTTTTTAAAAGTTTCAATGTTTTTGCAATATTTGTTTCAACACATTTGACCACTTCTTTAAAAAATAGTCCATTCATTTAACGATGATTTTAGTATTCATGAGTCGTCAACCTTTTCATTATAAATGAATGTTACAATTAATTTGAGTGTTTAATTGTTTGAATAATAATCTAACGGACAGTACAGTCAAAAGTGATCAGAATTTCCAATCAGTCAATAGTTTTTTTTTATGAATTTTGATACGAACGGTATATTATCGCTTATTAGCGATCCTTTGGCTTAAATGCATGTAATCGTGTCAGAGCTCTCCAATCGATTTATTATTCATTGTCACAGAAAAATAATATATCGACTATTCGTTTGTATATTCCTATTGAATAAAATACTAAATTTGTTTGTATTGAATACAAGTGTCAAATATATGTACGAAACAGAATAAAAGTAAAGTTGTATTCAAGTTATGACGAAACAAAAGTCGAATGCGATCGCAATCATTGCCTTAATATAATGACTAGCATTTGTCCAAAGTCACGATGACTGAGCTCTCCTTCTCTCTCTCTCCTTCTCTCCTGTGGTATGAGAACAGTATCAGTAGTGATGAATTGCCAGGTGAATTTTATTTCTATTTTATTGGGTGGCCATCACTCAGGCCTACATTCATTATTAGTACATTACTTATATTCTGACGAATTTTGTTTAATTGAAGGAGAGATACAACAGTTCAGTATATATGGTGTTTATATCGAGTATATATGTTTTATATGCAGCTGCGATCCAAACATACAACGAGTAATGGCAACACATCGTCCGCAATATAACATTATTTGGTCCCCTATTCTCTAATACTATTACTTTTACATTAAATAATAAGAGTGCCCCTAATAAATGCAGGTACCTTTATTAGAACTGCCATTCCTGCTATGCCTACCTTTATATGAAAACGTTTTATTCCGCAGTTTTATTGGTCCAACATTTTTATCTGCCAGATGTGTATATGACTGGTGTGAATGTCCACCACTACTATGAATTACGAACTAAAAAAGTTTATATAATATTTTATTTAGTTTATATAGTTTTATACTTTTGTTGCCGGGATATCAACATTATAATCAAATTCATAATCTTATGACCGCTATATTTGTTGAAATAATGTGACAAAAAGTCCAAAACCTTATCTAACATAAGAACACAATAGTAAAGAACAGTTCAAATGAACATAATTTAAGGCTTGAATTCAATTATAAAATCTTAAGTTATGTAATGTTTTGCTATTTTTTATACTTTAATTGTAAGGAAAGTATTTATTCTCAGTTTTTAATACATTATTAATAATTTATTTAAAATGAAAATCCTTTGATTAACGAATTTTAAGTAAAACTGAGAGCATTGAGTGACCGAATCTGTGTTTTTATTTCGTGCCCTTCGATAGTGACTATCATTTCAAAGCTTTTGTCATATCTTTAGAAATGAAGTTCTTATAAGTATTTGATAAATAATTTTAGGGACTTTTCTATTGGAATATACCATTAATAGTGAGGTCGTCCTTTGAGGTCATTCCTTCCTTGAGGTCGTTTCAAAGTTTATTTTTAAACCGAAGAATAGGTTTTTTTGAAATTTCAGTTAAGATTCAATACAATTGCATAACAATTGGCAAGTGTTGGTCTGGCCGGGCATCCAAAGCACGTAGGCCTATGTGGAAAGGCATGGCCACACCACACATTGAGCCGGTGCCAGAGCCTGGTTTGATGGATAAAACAGCTGCTTTTATATTAAACAATTTAATGTTGCATTTGTTGAATTGCATGCCTTCCTTGGCATCGCCTTCTGCTATTGACCCCTCAATCGAATCTACCCCTAACCCCCTACAGCTGCATTTCCTTTTGCAGTGCTTGGGTCCAGTCATGATGATGCTTCTGATGGTCCGTTTGATTGCGACCCCTCTTTTATATTTGCCCCCCATCTCAGTCTCAGTTACTCTCTATCTATAAATACATTCACTGTTCTCTCTCTCTCTCTCTCTCCTTCTCTCTCTTTCTCTCTCTCTTTATTCCCTTTCCTTTAACTATCATATGTGTCTGAGAGCGTGAAGACCAAAAAAAGTGCGATCAGAGCAACAATTGTGAACTGCGCCTAACGTACACTTTCTGTTTGGTTGGGCCGTGCAATTGGTCTCTCAGTTTTTTAGCTTTTCTGTTGAACAGAATGTCTTAGGCTTTGTTTGAAAGAAGAGCTCAGATGTTAAGGGGATCGCAGTTTGCATTAAAGGGGGAACGGATAGAAGTGAAGGCCTAATGCTTGCTATGTTTGTATATATACTTGAGTCGACTATTACTAGTGTTATATAAGAAGAGAGCACTTCTCGGACCACTAAATATTGCTGACGGCGTGTCCACATTCAGACGATGCGTATATAAAAAGCTGTAGTGAAGGTCAAGAAAAAATAAAAAACTCGACAAAGAATTTATTGTACACCTGATGTACTGATCCGGTGGGGGTCCGCAACACTAGAATTGCTGCCAAACCTATTCTCACAGTACTGTTGGCCAAACGTTTTTTACTTTCATGAGTTGGCTATTCTTGTCTTTCCTCTGCCCTTGTGTTGAGCCAAAGATCGACAAATTTTGTTTTATATCTGCAGTGATTTCATAGGGCGCGACCGACACGTCCGCCACATTCTCTGCACAGTTATCGATATGAATTACGACTGTTTTCCCCCACGTTTTTCCTTTTAATTTCTTTCCTCGTCGTCCTGTGTTTAATAATTCCGACAATTTTTCACCGGACAGTACGAGAGAGAAAAGAGAGAGAGACTAATGAAGAGTAACATTACGTTTGGCAACTCTTGCCTTCCTTTAAATCATTCTGAGAATCACTACCGCAGTACTGATAGAGCGAAAGAGCTCATAACCAAAGTTAGCACTCACTGGGCGTTGCATTGCTTTCAGGCAATATTATGCAATCAAATGATGATAATATTTGATACTCCCGTTGCTCCCGAACACGGCTTCTCTTTTGCTCTTACCATTCATAACATTCATAATTGTGCCCAACCTTTAGCTTAAAATAATTCAAAGAGTGTTCGCTAAAAACTTTGAAAATAAGAGTAGAGTAGAGCCAAACGGGATTTTTAACATAAGTTTTTTTTAAATAAAATTTATATCACATAAGAGAGAGCTTTCCTTTGGAAAAGTCGCGACCCAACTCTCCCCAACGTATGGCTACTCGTTTAGAATCAGTGCACTTATTTGAGTTCCCATCGAGCCATCCATCTCTTGATGATGTTGTTGACCCAATCAATTCACAATCCATTGAAAATATGCATAAAAGCCATACACGGGGCTATTGGAGGGACAACTGTGCAAAATATTGTGCAACAAATGTGTGAGTCTTCGAGAAAGGAATATGAAATTCATTGGGAGTCGAGCCTGAGTTCATTCAAATAATTTTCATATCTTTTGGTTTTTGTATTACTCATAAGTTTTGGCTTTTTATGCCATTCTTTGGGCAGTTTCTCAATTTGTGAAATAAAACAAGAATGTGTTGGTTAGGGTGTGTGCCCACAACTCTCACAACCCGATGTCCTTATGTAAGCGTAGGCTTGGCTAAATGACCATGACTATCACTATCAATGTAGTGAATATGTAGGATATGTAGGATGCAGTCGAATATATTGCAGAACAAACCATTCATCTAATAGTGGCTCAAATGCAGGGATGGGCTCTTCAGTCCCGGTCCATCTCCACATGAGTCTCGTCTTTGTAGGGGTTGTACACTATTTGCAACTTTTTTATAAAACAAAATTTATGTTCACATTCTTTATATTGTGTTTAGCGTTAGTTAATAAGTGGCAGCCATTAAGTCATACATTGGTTGAGTAGAACTACGACTGCCATCATTCCAATCAGATTCACAGGACTGGTCTCCAATGCTATTATAAACGCCATAAAGTGACCTTGAGGTCAACAAATATTAAAAATATCCCCTCTTTGGCCCAGCGATGAAAACGCCTATTAATAAAACAAACTTCAAATAAAAAACCAAATAGTTTTCCATCAATTGATAACAAAGTTCATAACCAGTGAAATGTTTGCATATTTGTGAGGGACTGCCAACCACTTGACCTCAAATCGTATTGAGTTAAGCATTAGAGGAGAGAATTTCCAAATAAAAAAACTAACAAATCCTTAAGTCTTATGACATATTTTCGTCACTTTTTAGATGAATGTTATGTAATAACGAATAATACGTTTTAAGAAAAAAAACAAAAATTGGGTTCAAAATGATGTCTGATTTACATTTCGAACAAATTTTCTTTAATTATTGTCATTATTTCCAAAATTATTATAATTTCTGAATTTAACAATAATTAGTAGAAAGTGAAGACTCACTTACAAAACAAGTCTTTACTAATGAAATGACCAAAAAAATAGAACAAATGATCATATCTTTTTAAATATCATCTAGCAACTTGTTTATTTATTCCCTAACTAATCATTTTTTGCAATTCATTATCTAATCATTTATTTTGATTCAATTCGACAAATATATCAATAAATATATTTTGTGGTATTTTTTTTACAATTCAATCAAATAATGTTTAGAAGAAAATTCAAGTTCTTATATATCATTGATTTCATTGAAAAGTTTTTTATGTTTTAAAGGAAAGTCTGTTTCAAAAGAATGAAATAAAATGACAGTTGTTTTAAAAACGTTAAAATGTTCGCAATTTATGCCAAAAACATATTTGAAAAGTTGACAAAATCTTTTAAAGTCAGACATATAATAATTATTGAGAGCACAACATATTATTAGAGAAAATCCAATCCTAGAATTTATATACTTTTAAATGACCGGAAAAGAGAGGAAATCTTTTTAGAGATCCCATTGTTTGACTTTTTTTTGTATAGTTATTAAGGCATATGAGAAGCGATCCGATCAGTGACCCAATAATAATAAAAGCATTTGTGACGCGAAAGGCATTCATCGGTTAAACGGAATTTTTGTTAAGTTTATTAAATGTTGTAATCGTTTGCATTCATCGGTCATAAGAGATGTGCTAAAAGTTTAGAAATGTCTAACCAGTTGTTGGCCTCTTCGCGACCACTTTATTAGAGTGCCGGTGCCTCATGTATGAGGTGGACGGTCAAGCACCTGCCTGTGGGCACAATCACGCGGCAAAACATCTTTGCAGAGCCAAAACTGGTCTGATTTGTTGCTCCGGGTGGACATTCCTTCACTTGCATAACTGGATGACCTTTTCATTGGCAACTTATAAGTCTTATCCGACCACTCGAGCAAAGCCCACAACAAGACCTGAAATCTCTTTCAAAGATATCAGATATTTATTCTGTAGTTTTTGTAGAGAAGGCATGACTTGAAAGAGAGGTCAAACCAAAACAGAGACCTTTTGTTTAGGAATATTTCAATTGAAATATTATCGCATTATTTAACCGTAAATAAGAGCAAAACATACGATGAGTGACCGCCACAAGGATTAGCCCTTCAGTCAGACAGACAGTCAGATGACTGAAGTATAAGTTATGCAGTCATTAGCTGTAAGTCATATCACTTGATATGCTATGCAATGAAGGAATCCCTATTCAATGGTCTGGCGGTCGACGACCTTCACTGCGTCCCTCTTATGCGATCGCACACTCCATCCCCTGATCACTGCTTTTGGCACAACTCCATTGCCTTTTATGGCCTAAAGCATACTTTGGACCGAAATGTTAGGTTTGGGTCATCAGACAGTTATGTAATGTAACGCAATTCTTAAAGAAGGAAAACCAAAAGAGACCCAAAATTCAGTCAATTGGCGGTCATTAGCCTCTCACTATATGCTGTCCGCCAGTTGTCCCCCTCTTTAAGAACTGCTAGAAATCATGGGAGAGCAAGAAAGCAAAGAATTGATATAAAGGGGGCTATCAATGCTTTAAAGGAGGACTCACCAGAGGAGAGGAAAGGAGAACTACAGATTGAAAGGGAAATATTGGATTCCATTTGTATTACGTCTTTATGTCTGAGTATTTAGTTCTCTAGAAAATAGCTGTTGGTCTGAGTAAAGACCCCCTAAAGGAATACTATGGCTATGGCTATGGCTTAACGGTAGCTCTAATGGTCTGTAAGACTATTACTGATCCTCAGGTTATGATTGACCGCAAAGACCGAAACCTAATGAATGTAAATGTTGTGAATCACTTAAATAACAAATTGAGTGTCAAAATGATACGAAACTTAGCGATCATAAAATGAAGTGAAAAATATGTGTTTCACTGAAGTATTGGTTGTGAAGACTGACTATTGACTACTGACTTATTTATTGGAAACTTTAATGTGTGTTCACTAGCCTTACAACAGATGATGTGATGCATAAAATTCTCGTATAAACTGATAAAAATAAACTGAAAGTAGAACAACGAATGGCCATATTATCTGACAAAACGCCAAAACAGCCACAACTGCAACAAAGCCATATCTGTACTATCAGTACATATACTCATATATATATACACAATGAGAAGCACTGGCAGACCATATCAGGCGAAAGAAAGTGGAGAGGAAACGAACTTATTTTCTAAATGATTATACTTATGACCATTTCATTTGCATGAGTGAAATGAATATCGTTCTCTATGGCAACCCATACATGTTCTTTGCGACTATGCTTTCGATAATATAAAACCGTTATTATACTGTGCTCTGTCAGTGCATGGCTCTCACTATCATTTGCCCCCTTCTGTCCCCTCTTTCTTCTTGTCTTATTAGAAAGTCACGAATTTATCCGCAGGGAATGGAATTTGCTTTTTATAAAATACTATACATTATATTACGTTAAGAACCAATGCTTAGTATTCGTAACAGTTCTCCACTCATTTCTATGCAAACCATTTTCTGATCACTTTTGAACTACAAATGTCTGCCATAGAGACCAAAGATTTTTCAAGTCATCCAAAAACCTCTTTCGCTCTTTAAATGAGAGCACAATTTTATTTTTGTCCCAAAAGTTTCTTCTCATTCGTCTCAAAATATCCACAATTCTATGTGTTGTTTAAGTGTTGTGTATAAGTGTTGTCCAATTTTCACTTAAACAGTGTATCTCTACTACAGACTACAGACTAACTCTAATTTCCTCTTTTTTATTCATTTTTTGGTGAAAATTCAAATTATAAAATGAAATATTTTTGAGAGTCAATGAGGGACTGGAATTGAGGCCGCTTTCCATTCGACAAACATTTTATTTGTTTTTTAACATTTTTGTGATAATAATTAATATTATTTAACGCATCATTAAATAGGGGTTATGTCTGTTGAAGTAAATCGGGTGTTGTATGGGTTGAAAGACAACACATAAAATATAATTATTATCAAATGGTTTTGTCCTTTTCTTGACCCGATAACCACCCAATGAAACAATAGAGGCCTCAATAGCCATCGCTCTGCCCTATGAGTAGGTGAACAGAACAGTGCCAGTTCTCCAACTTTGGGCATTAGAGGCGCATCACGACTGAGTAAGCACTGGTACTGCTGTTAGTATTGGAGGCGATGTTTATATTACGCACTTTTATCATGAGTTATGTTATCGCATCTTAAGGTACCTCTAAATGTAAAGTTTAGTTTCTGGCAAAAGGCATTCGGCACAGCATTTGCTATTTGGCGGATGCGATGCACTGTTAGCTAAGACTTTAGTTTCTTTCAGTTCATATACCGATCCAGTGCTTTGAAAAGAGCTGTTTGTGAGCAGTGATACTAAAAATAAATTTCAGGCTACTCTTCGCCAGTTAAGGTCAGGTCCGCTGCAGACCAACTAATTATAGAACGACTTGTGCTTAACAGTAGTGGTAATGTTGAGCGCTCTCATTGCTGTCTATTTGCTTATGTAATGGCTTTGAAGTGAGTTCTGACAAAACACACGTGTATTGCAATACAGAGCAGAGTTGAGATCAAATGAGATGAAAAGTTGGACCCACACCCAAACCCAATTCGCAGAGAACAGCATATCATCTAACTTTAGTTTCTCTACAATGACTTCTATGCCAGTTTTGAATACCAGCCCAGAGTGCAGTCGAGCACTGACTATCAGTTGATGAACACTAATAATAAGCGTACGAATGCTTTCGCAATCCCTATCCCTATCCCTATCAATGCCTCAAAATACTATTGAATTCTTTTCTTCTCTCTTTTGGGATCTTCTTTTGTCATATGAGAGCACAGACTATACTTTGGTCTTCATTGGAATTGCATTACATTATATTACATCTGGGAATTGATTGTCACCAATATATCCAAATAATGTACAAATCTTCACAATGAACTCCTCTTCCCCTAAAACTTACCACTGGTTTGAACTCTGACCAAAAGCCTATTGACTCAATCAATTCAATCTATTAGAAATGCTTTTGTTTTTGTTGAGATCTTAGTTATTCAGTTCGGAGTTAACGCTTACAATGTGTCAGACGTTTGAAATTCATACCAAATGTTTTATGGATTGAATTTGGGAATAAAGTAACGCTCTTTTTCTCAATCATAAGAACTCGAAATACTCTATTTTATACAATTGTATAATATTTGATCGAAAGTAAAAATGTTTGGTTCAGTTTGTCTGACAAACCGTAATCACAGCTGCAATAGTTTCCAATATTTTTCGCATATTTTCATTGTGTTTACCGTTTTTTTAATAAGAGATATTGTCGACTGTCCTAATGGTCACAAATATGTTGAATTACTTTTTGATCACTCAATGAATTGATTCCAATTCAGAGCGATTGCAATGAATGACTGATTGTGTTATTGATTGCTTCGATGGCTTTGATAACATAAAAGAACAGTCAATGCAATTGGTCTTACGTTGGATGGCCTTAACGGCAATACCTATGGCTTTGGTGGTGAGGGTCTCACTGGTCATCCGGTTGACCTACATTTCGGTTATAACATTCAATATTTCAATACTGAGTGTATATCAATAACATTGTAAACAACTTTTGGTCAGTTGGAAGGACTTTAACGTTTAACTTTTAGACTGACTCGACTGCCAATTGTGCAGTTGGTCTGTGACTGTTCACTTGGAGTCAGTATTTGTCACTCGGACTGTTTGTTAATATTTATTTGACGTTCTTTTGGTCTTTCGAGTGTGCGTTTGAGCTCAAGGTCTGGTCCGGTCGACTAACTTCTAAATAATGACCTATAAATCGCATAAACGTCTAGACCAGACCAGACCAGAACTTATGTCAAACCAACATTCGATTTGTGTTTAGCCATTGGAATAGTTGCCCACTTCATGCTTTCCATATTTTTGTCAGTGTTTTGCACCAAATATTCTTAAATTATTTAAATTTTTAAATTGTCGTTAAAAGTGAAAATAAACTAAAATTAATGTCTTCTTTGACTTCCGAAACAGCTTTGGACGAGACATCACTTTCTATGACAATCACTTCACCGACAGTCGGAGTGACACAAACAGACTCTTCTCCAGGCCGTGAACACCAGTCATTATGTCAGGATATTCTCGTCTGCGGTGTTTGTCAGCGAGAGTTTGCATTACAAGACATCCTTAAGTTTATATCACATAAAGTGAACTCTTGTAGTAATAAAGAAAACTGTAGACTAAATACATTTAATAATAATACCAGTGATGACGACTTGGAAGATATTGATAACCAAATACCTGTTAATAGTGATGACAATCCAACAGAAATTGATAGTAATATAAATAATATAAATAATAATAATATTAATAATATAAGTGAGTCCAATACCAGTCCGGTTATGAATGTGAGAAAACAAACCCCGAGTATTATAAACAATTCACAGCGCCATAAGTTGACTAAATCGAGACACAATCGGTTACACTCTCATCGTAGTCACAGTTTGTTTAATAGTTCTTTACGTCCTTCCGATATGAGTCCTGCCAACAGTGCAAATCCCGGTGAAAAGCGAACTGTTGCCGACGCGCACACCAACACAATTAATTCAGGTAATTAATCCATATTAACCCAATACGTGACTCACATACCAATTGCAGAACCACTCTTCCGTTCACTTTCAGTTTCTCTCTCTCTCTCTCTCTCTCTCTCTCTCTCTCTCTCTCCCTCTCTCTCTCTCTCTCCAGTGCCAGCGATTTCTTTTTCTGTTTTTTATTTTTATGCAATAAATAAATTTATGCTTAACTTTAGTCAGTATTGACTCACAATTACCTCAAATGCAAATCAGAATCGCATACAAAAAGTCAAATTGTATTCAATTTTTTCTATCTTTTGGTATCTTATTCTTCAAAAGTCTTATTGATATTCAATTTTTATTTAGAATTTTTCGATAATTTAAATGCATTTCTATTTTGAGTTTTGCCAAAAGTTGCATCAAAACCGTTAGAGAGTTCGCCCCCATATGCAGAGCAGAGCACACTATTATTATTGTGATGGCGAGTATGTCCCCGATGTCGAAACTGCACCTCTCCTGACTGGCCATCCCAGGAAGTGCACGAATTGGGTCCACAATATTGGAACCAACTTTTCTGCAATTGTCTGTATTTTCCTTCTCTTCTCAGGAGATTTCAAGTGTAGAGAAATGTTAAGAGAAGTCCAAATTGACTAAACTATGAAATAGCGATGAGACTGAGCTCATTCAAGTGAGTGTAGGGCCGTCACCCTCGACTCGCCCATCTATTGTGAGCCACCTTAGAATCCTGTGTCAAGAATCTCAGTTCAGATCCAAATGTAATACCAATTTTTTAAGTAAACGCAAAGCTATTCTATGAACTAACAGTGCGTCCGGTCTCGTCTCGTCTGAGTGGCCGACCATCTGCCACATACACCAACTTATGTAATATCAAAATCTAAATATAAAATCAAACCATTAGTTAAACTGAAAAAATGAATTTTCTTTAATTGGTTTGAGTTTTGTTTAAAGAAATTGTTTTTTAAGTAATTTATTATTATTTAACAAAAGTATTGACAAAATTCTTAATAAAAAGTATGAATAGAAAGTCCAATAGAATTGAGCCTTTGAATGGAGTCAAAGATTTATTAGGTGTTAACTGTCGATTCAACACTTTAGTAGTGGGCGATCTGGCACTCGACCTCCTCTACTACTTGACTATGAATGGGCATTCTGTGGGCACCTTTAGATTCGGACCATAGAATGACAAAAGAGACCAAAAGCCGAGTTGTTGTGGATATAAGTAATGTTAGCTCTGCCACCCACTACTTCTCAATTGTTACAATTCACTAAAAATAGGGTATTATTTGATAAAAGACTGAAACTATTTGTAGTCCAGGATTTATGGCCCAAACAAACGATTGAGCGCTACCTCAATACTACCAAAACAGATAACGAGTGACCGTATTATCAGTTTATAGACTTATAAGTTGTATCGATTGTGTGATCCATGCAATCGTCTAAATGCTTGTTATTATGTATAATTCAATGGATAAGTTATATACATTAGATGTCACAATGTGTTAGTCGATGGCTTCTCCGCATGAATTGCACACCATTTGAATTGCCAACAATTTTAGCCATTTTCTCATATCAGCTAAAAAGATGTAGAAAAGAGCCATCGATTTGGATGCACTGCTCCCCAGGTTTTCATTGTCGCTCTCGCGTGACAACATGTCATTTCCGATTAAAACCATATCCAACAACACGCGCCACAACCTCTATCTTCTCTCCCCTTCCCTTCACTCGTCAGAGTATATTCTCTTAAGGCCTTCAGGGGTTTTAAAATATGTGCAAAAAACCATTTATTGATTTTTATGTGAAATTATGTTTTCCAAACACATAAGGAATGGACACACATTTACACAGCTTTAGCACTGCTTTATAGCACATATACGGCACAACACTTTTTATTTATGCATAAAACTAATGATCGATAAGATATGTCGAGCGTTAGTGTCTTTTACCTCCTGTCCAACGCTAAACGTTGCCATTACTTGAAAAAAAAGCTGAAATTTTGTTGAATTGTTTGACTGCCAGTAATTCACCGCAAAAGGAATTGTAGGAAAGTTTGGTTTTCGTTCGCTTTGATAAAGTTTTTCTCTGGTTTTAGAGTTTTTCAGTTTTTTGTTGTTTTAGATTTATATTGAATTTGTTGGCGAATAAAAAAATTTGACTACACATACAAAAAACCAGTCGAACCGGGAGATAGACATACATATCAGTGCGGGAAAGGCATACGCGAGCAATGATTGCAGGAGGTCCTGACAAAGATGGATGATTACTTGATGATGACCGCCAGCTCACTGCCAGCGCTTTAATTTCCTCTTAGACTCTCTCTCTCTCCCTCTCTCACTCACTCACTTACTCACTCATCTCTCTTTTTCTCTCGTGATTTGCATATATTGAACAAAGTCTTGTGTTATCGGGTCTCCTGACTCAGGCACAGCTCAGCTGCTATTCTGTCACAAAATACTATTAAAAGTATTATTCTTTTAAATAATTGCATTGATTTTCGAAGTAATGGTTTTGAAACAATTAGTTAATTGAATTCTATTGAATCGATCAGTAATTCTTTAATACTTTAATCATTTCCTTCAAAAGAATTCCCTTAAAAAAATAATTCAAATCGGATTTATATGTCATTTATATTTTTCGGCGAATCTTTAATTTAATTGAATTTGAATTACATTCTAATGTAGAGCCGGTTAGTCAGATGTGCATCACCTGTAAACAAGTGTTCACTTCTTCGTGGCTACTCTTACAACACGCGCAGAGTATTCACGGCCTTAAGATATTTGTCGATGTCTTCAATAGTGAGCCATCGATATTACCTCCTATTGAAGGCCATTCGCATAACAACAGTCATTGCGGGTCAGGCAGTAGCCAAACATCGAGTCAGTCAATTGGAGGCAATCCTATCACTCCTTCACATCATTCGGCACTTCAGTTGTTGCGAATGCCTTTAAGTGAACGTCAATTCCCGGTTCAGTCATTTATAGCGGCTGCGGCCGCAGCAGCCAGTGGTCGAAATGGAGGTTCTGTTGGAAGTGTTGGAAATGTCGCCACTAGTCATTCCGATTTATTTGGCGCCTCCAACGTCTCCTCGACTCTCAACCATTCTGTTAGTGGTTTGTTTTCTGACGCACATAATCTGTTTGGAAACAGTGCGCCCCCAGACTCGACCTCAACAGTCAAGAACTCTTCCGGAAACTCAATCCGTCACCCGAGCAATACCTCTCTATCACTACCACCGCCTTCTCTTTCATTTGATACACATTTAGACTTCTATTCGCAAAGACTACGACAATTAGCCGGTGCCACGAGTCCAGTGGCCTCCGGCACCGCCAACTCAACCGTTTCGGGCAGAAAGTTGACGCCTTCTTACCTTCAAATGTCTTCCTCTAACAGAACATCTCCGACAGTATCTCTAACGACGTCAACTGCCGGACAGTCCGACCGTTCAGTCACTCCAAATGCAATACTACAGCCCTCGAGTCCTAAATCTAAGTCCTGTGAATTTTGTGGAAAATCCTTCAGATTTATGAGTAATCTTATAGTTCACAGGCGTTCCCATACCGGAGAAAAGCCTTTTAAATGTCATATTTGTAACCACGCGTGCACTCAGGCATCCAAACTCAAGAGACATATGAAGACCCACTTAAGAGAAAGAAATAATACCTCAAATAATCCAATTAATAACAATAATAATAATATAATTAATTGTTCAGAAAATACTACAGATTCTGGTAATTCAGCGCCGGACTCGTCAACGCCTTCATCCAAAAATAATACAATGATTGCGACAACGACTACAACAAATGGTGGAGATATTGACCTCTTGGATGAAGACGAAGACGTTGATGACGACGAAGATATTGAAGATGAAGACGAAGAGATGGACGATGAAGTGATGGCAGAAGATATGGAAAATGGAGACAATTCGCGCGCCTCCAGCACTGAAATGGTCGCCGAAGACCTGTCGCGAACCACCGGTAATACCAACGGTAAACCAGATAATGAAATAACGAGGGACGCTGTGTCAACGCCCAACCCTACACTGAGCCGTACTTCCAGTGCAATGCAATCACTTTTAGGTGAAGTTATGGAAAAAATTGGGTTAACAGACATTCAACAGTACAACGAGGCATATAAACAGGCTCTCGAAGAAAGTGTCAAATCAGTAGTAAATGCCGTCGGTTCGGGGGGTTCTGTCAAACAGGAGAGGCCCTCCTCTTCATCGAGTCATTTGTCATCTAATGAGCACAACCACAACACAAGTGCTTTAAATATAAATAATATACTGAAGCACTCGACTTCCCTTCCTTCACATCACTCACACCATTCTTCACATCACTCCTCACATTCGGCTGTTAGTCCTCATTCCGGTCATAGTTTCAATGATTTAGTGGCCGGAATTGGAAATCCAGTCGTCAGCTCTGGTGGTAATGCAGTGGTCAGTACCGCCAGTAGTTTACTGAGCAGTGCCTTCGATGCCCACAACCCCTTCGATCCGAAGCGTTTAAAACTTGACTTCAATGCTGCGTCAGATCAAAGAGACTCACTCTATGCCGGTCTTTGGTTGCCATCAGTGGCCGCCAATCCGTTTACCGCCTCTTTTGCTCATCATTTGTCAGATTCAGTTGCGGCTGAATTGGTCCGAAACAAAGTAACGGACAGTGCCTTCAGTAAGAATTCGTCGTCGATATCAACTTCGAGCGGAAGTCCACGACCCGGACCTTCGAGTTCTTGTCGTAACCTTCCGACGCCTCCATCACAACACCATATGAACAGCAATAGTAACAATACCTCTCCGACATGTGTAAGTGGAAGATCGTTACACACTCCGCCTTCCAGTGAACGGCGTAAAGAACACCACAGCCGTACCCGAAACGACACCTGTGAATACTGCGGTAAAGTCTTTAAGAACTGTTCAAATCTTACGGTTCATCGGCGGTCACACACCGGAGAAAAGCCCTATAAATGTGAACTTTGTTCGTATGCCTGCGCCCAGAGTTCAAAACTGACCCGACATATGAAAACTCACGGAAGACTCGGCAAAGATGTCTACAAATGCCGGTTCTGTGAAATGCCTTTTTCTGTTCCGAGCACTTTAGAGAAACATATGAGGAAATGTGTGGTCAATCAGAATAATACCACTGGTCTGCCCCCTGGAGTCAACAGCGAACTGGCCCTAATGGCTCTCCACCACACGCTATCCAATACCAGTACCGGTAGTAATGATAAAGACTCTGATTCTTAGTTATATTCAATACTAAATTCATTCAATTTTTATAACTTTTGAAACATTTCTGAGAAAGAATTGAATCAAAAGTAGTTTTGTTTTGTTTGTGACTTTGATATCAATTGTTATTTAATATTACAGTAAATATTTCCTAAATCGAGACCTCATTATTCGCTAAACCTTTGAATTGACCCAATTTCGAGAACCCGGTTAACTATTGAACACTCGTTTCATTCATAGCTTTTATTTTCGATTTCGTTAAGATTTACTGTAAATTATTTGTCAAAAATAACCGTATTTTCAATGAACTGCTGTTTTCTCACAACATTAACGCCAATGCTTTGAATCAGTTTTTATCGACCATAACCTCAAATGAAACCAAAACTTTGAACTGAACTTCAAATTTGTTCCTCTTTTTCAATATATCATAAGAAGAGCAGAGACAGAGATAACTGGCGCTCACTTCACACAAATTGACATTTTTTATAATTTGGTCGATAGAAACGATTAGGTTTTGTAGACTCAAACTGTTATCAAATTAACAAAAAATTAGTGAAAATTTGGCTCAAATTTAAGTAAATACTTATTAATTGATATAAATTTGATAGAAATTATCGATTTTTGAGACAAATGCCAAAGAAATATCATTATATAAATAGAGTAAAGTATATGCAAATTGTGACAATAAATTAAATTAATATATCGGTTACATCATAGGGACAAACAAGGAGTGGTTTGATCCCGCTTACCGCGGCCTTTCAAATACCTTTCTATTTATTAGAATTACACTCAATTGGGAGAAAAGGAGGCACTACACCAGTACTACATCTAATAATAACATTTGTTGTGATCAATACAAATATAATTCATAATTGCAATAAAGTGCCTAAAAATTATGTTATTAAACAAATTTTTAAGAAAATTCATAAACTGAACAATTTGTCAAAATGTCAAACTGTCCCTCAAATCTACTGATCAATCAATTACTGATACTAAGTATCAGAAATCATATAATGGAGGAAACGCCGACTTTACAAAAGAAAAGATACTTTTGTCTCTGCATTCTATACTTTCCTGACTTCGAAAATATGTTTTTTAACTCAATCTTTAATACA
>JAQFZL010000105.1:0-23442 GCA_034695685.1 Galumna lanceata
ATAAGTAATTAAATAAATTAATGAGACCTCTATTCGATTAATTTTAATTAAATCTCTTCAAAACATTTTCTTAGATTATTCATCGGTTGAAGGCTATAAAAATTGATTGGATGAAGAAAAATGCAATTTTTTAAGGATGTATTAACTTTTAAAAATAAAACTGATTTACAGATTAAATGATATTTTTCTAATTCATAAAAATTATGTTAATTAACGCAACAAAGCATTAGTTATGTGTATATAATAACGGATAAACGAAAGAAAGGTTAGAGAATTGTCGGACCCAACGGTTGAAGAATTTCGAAATTTTTTGAATAATTAGTTAACATATGAAAAGCCTTTGAAAGAATGGAAAGGAATTTCAAAACTAAAATATTAAGCGAAAGGAAGCAATAAAAACATTAGGCAAATGAGAAACAACTTAAATAAATGGCAAATAATAATAATAATAATAATAATAATAATGCCATTAAAGGTGTTGACCGGTATTCAGAAGCTTATGATAGATAAGGACAATACACGATGAGAATAGGCTAGAGTTTGGACTCTCAATGAAATGAACATTTATTAGCTGTTATCGTGGATATTTGATCAAAATAAGTTTAGCCCCAGAAGTCCCGGAGCTGTTGCTTTTAGAAAAGAATATTTCACTTTTTGGGGTCTAAATTGCCTTTTGGTAGACAACAGATACTATACTAATGATAAATACCCTTCAAATATGAAAAGCATTAATAATAACTTCATATTTATAGATAAAACAAAAGTAAAGAATTTGGGAATATTTGGTCACTTTTCTCAAGAGTTAATCGACATTACTTTAGATATAATTTTTTTTCGTCAGTATTTTGAGTAAATGTAAAGATTAGAACCGATATATTTGAGTGAAAATTTGTGTTCACTATTGAAAGCTATTATCATTTCATCTCAACGTTTCGTCCCTTTTCTCATATGTTTCTCATTATTAACGAATTGAAGAGAAATTTAGTTCAAATAAATAAAATTCATTTTTAGTCAAAAATCTAAAAATATTTCAGTTTAGATATGATTAAAGAGTCCAATGCTTTTTCTTAGACTTTTTTTTGAGGAAAAATTTCTGTTTATTTTCAAGTTTTTTTTTTGACAAAACTATTTTGTGTGAAACTAGAGATAAGGTAATGTTTTTTTTGTATCCGAACATATTTTTAGATATCAAAAAAGAAAACTCTGGAATAATATTTCAAATTGAATGATGAATAGGAAGTAATTGAATTGTAAAATATATACAAAATTTAATTTTGAGTATTTTTTTATTATTTTGAATTAAAACCAAAAAAATTGAAAAATTCTAAAACATTTTGCAAAGGGTTTTATGAATTTTACAGTTTTGAAGTCTCTTTTTTTCTTAACAAATATTTTTACATAAATTGGTTAACAAAAAGTTAACCTTATCTTCAAACAAATCAGGGAATAATCCTTTTATTAATTGAAACGATGGGACAAAACTCAAAAGCTCTTCAATTTATCTAACCTTAAGTCTAGTAAATGAAGATCTCATTTAAATCTTTAAGAATAAGGATTTGAACCAAAAGTCGATTTATAAGAATTCCAAAGTATTCCTGAAATAATTTTTCACTTTTTCTTAACTTTTTAAATGTAATTGAGATGTAAATCAAATTTTCAAATGATTTTTCATTCAGTATTTAATTTGTTATTTGAAGAGTTTCGGTGAAAAATAAGAAAATCCTTAAAAGTTCTTAAAAAACTCGTTTTTCTTATATAAGATGTCTATTGAAAGAAGTCAATGAAAAATAAGATTATATTCCGAATGAAATTTATATTAATTTAGAAAATCATCTAAAATTCCATTACTTTTATAAATAAAATTAAGAAAAATTAGTTTTGAAGTAAAATTCAATCAAACGGTGAATAAGTTTTGAATAAATTTAAGGAAAGAAATGAATAAACATTTCAACAAAATTTAGTCTAAAAAATTTAAATTCAAAAATAAAAAGCAAATGTCATCAAAAAAGGTGAAAATTTCCATATTTTTTATAATGTTTTTCAAGAGGGGGACAGTCGTAGGGGACGATCGATAATTTTCATGTTATACATCGCCGATGGGATGACCTCATATTCAAACGACTTTAAGTTTTTTTTATATTTTAGAAAAAGCATAACAACAGTAAAGTTATGCCTAAGAATTCTTTCGTTGGCCTCACTCGGAAGGCCTCCCTTAACACAGTAGGCATTTTGGTTAGACTATGATTTGTAGGAATGGTATGAATAGCTTAGTATTTATTACGTCTCTCATATGCAGGTCTGACAGCGAGTTATTGAAATGAGCTAAACATTTGATGCGACAATTATTACCTTTCACTCTGTCTATGGGTATTCATAGCCAACCAAATCATTTCAAAACAGTGAATGTAATACAGAATAAGAGAAAACTATATTTTTGTGTTAAATATATGCAGTAAAATAAAAAAGAGCTGAATATTGTCGATTTGAAACCCAAAAGTCACGCAAATTATAATTTTCAAAACTACTGTTAGTAGTAATGATAGTAATGGTTGTACTGATAGTAGTACTGCTGATACAATATTTTTAAACTCACTTTAAATATCTGACACTACTTTATATTCCTGGTATCGATAACACAGAAGCAAAAACTCCTTAAAGAAGTAAATTCGTGACCATTTTAGACAACAGTTACCGGAAAATAAAACCAGAAATTCATATATAAATAAAAAATAATTGTTTCCACAAAAAAATATATTGAATTTCTTTTTCTTTACTCTCCTATTAATGATAGAGTTATGCAAATGTTTATCACACGAATAATAATAACTCTTTTTCCAAACATTTTTATTTATGCTCAAAGGCTTTCAAATACAGCTGAGAATGACCAAGATCGTTTCATCGTTTTTTATATTTATATAAAAACGAAATTATATTTAATTTGAATTATTAGTTAAGATTTGAGAGTTTTGTCGAAGTCGTGCTTTTATGCTAATGAAAAGTTAAAACAAGTCATGTTTGATATAAACTGTTTTCCAATTAAATGGCTTTTTATAAATTTTTACCTTGAGCATCTTAATGCTAAGTGAGTTAATCCAGAATATTGATGTTTGATATTGAAGCAAGTTAGTTTTTAAAAAATAAAGTTTAAAATTTTTTCTTCAAAAGTCAATTCTAATCTTAAGAGTTATTCATTTAGTTATAATTTATGATAACTTTGATCAGAGATTATTAGATATTAAGTTTTACTAATAATTAAGAAGTGAATAACAAACGCTAATATTAATAAATTTTATAGAAAATTAGGTCAAATAAGTTTTGATATGATTTTCAGACTTCAGTTTTGTTTTGGATAGCGATTAAACATCTGGTTTTCACGTAATTATAATTATCTGAATAATTATTAACTACTCTATAATCGAATCAAAGTTTTTATGAAAAATTATTTCAAAACGAAAAATATTACATTAATTTCAAATAGAAATCACTCTATAATTATGTTACCATTAATTTATAGTAAAATCATTTAAATTTCAAAATAATTTTAAAATATTTCGCTTACCTTTTGGTTTAAGAGAAAGTCTTTCTTAAGTTGTTTTCAATTTTCAAAAATCCTTCTAAAATTCCAAACTTTTGGAGGAAAAGTTTTTAAAGTTTTTTCACTCAATTTCAGGGTTTATAAGCAATTGAATGATTGGTAAGACTTTTCAATCGAAACCAACAGTAAATAAATATTGTTTTTATCGTTTAAAATATGAACAAAAGTTTGTTTCCGATGATTCTCTTGAGAACAGAGTAGAAGAGAAGTACTTATAGTTGTTTAAGTTATATAACTTATTATTTCTGATGACAACCAAAAGTTCTTATTTTTACTTTTATGTAAACATAAAACAACACCAAAATGTTGAAAAACGTCTGCAAATGGTATACTGTCTTCGAGTGAATATCCAGAGCAGTGGTAGATAAAGCACAGGTATATCTAAAACAGAGTTAAATATTACTTCTTATATACATAACCGGCTTTTCATTGTATGTAAACACAAAATAGTTTTTCTTTTTAAGAATATATTTTGGTTTGTATTTTATGATATGAATGTTTGAGAGGTCTGGTATGCAATAGTTAGCCTCTTCACTATCAGTTCTGTCTGTGTTTCAGTAGCGGTGTTTAAAGCACTATCCAACCCCTCTCTGACGGGAAGGAGGAGTAGCCAATCATTTAGATAGCACTCCACTGAACTCACTATATCTCTGTTTCACATTCGTATGTAATATAAAGAACAGCCTAACCGTCCTTAGGTTCTAGACCTCAGATGTTGTGCCCTCAGAGGCGTAAAAATTGTACGCTCCGTAGCACAGGTTTCGCTCAGACATTGCAAATTTCACACAAATTTTCAGTTCAAACGGAATTAGACTCCAATTCGTTTGTTTTATGAAACCATTGGATCAACAAATGGATCAACCATTGGATCAACCATTGGATCAACCATTGGATCCATTTATGATTAATTCAAACGAATAAAAAAGTTATAAAGTTTTACA
Source organism: Galumna lanceata (assembly GCA_034695685.1). Taxonomy (NCBI): domain Eukaryota; kingdom Metazoa; phylum Arthropoda; class Arachnida; order Sarcoptiformes; family Galumnidae; genus Galumna; species Galumna lanceata. Next base: position 4,537 of record JAQFZL010000105.1, read on the forward strand.
TATATTTAAGAAGCATTTATTGGATGAGGAAATGTCTCTTATAAATGAACTCATATATCATAGATTGCAATCAAATTATTTAAACCTAATTTGTAAGGAATATAATCAGAAAAAAATGTCCGAATTTGAAGATCACTAGAATTATACGTAATTAAGGAATTCTTTGGGAAATGTTTCAACAGATAAGCTATCAGTTGAGTGACAGCTATGAACTAACTTTCGTTTTTTCAATTTCTTTTAATTATAAAACAAAGAGAAAGTGTATGAATGAAACGATGAAATATTTGGTAGAAAACTGTCGAAACAATTCATCATTGAATGAATGGATGAATCGCTCAAAAAGGAACCGACATTTAAATGTCTTAAGAGAGAGACTGTGTTTGACTCTTATTATCATTTCGTGTGAAAAAGGCGTTACATTCAATACATAATTTATAGTCTCATTTGTCGATTAAATAAAAACATTTATCATTAAATAAAATTTTAATTTAAACTACAATTACGTACTTTTTAGGCATTTTCATGAATTTATGCAAATTCTAAGCAGGGCTTTCATCATACTGCCAAACAATTAACCATGATCAGTTTTTGTATGCGTTTAAAATTATTCAAAACACTATTTAATTGCATAATTTAATTGAATTATTATTAATTTTTTGCGTTAATAACAATACATTTGGAAAAAATACTCATTAGTTTCTTAGACATTCAATTATTGAGTCAAATGTCGAAAGTTCAATAGTTAAACCCTTTGCTTGTAATAGTTTAAACATGATAATTTTATATAAATTACGTTATTTAATAACAAAGTGTCACTTCTTCTAATTATATGAAAGTTTGGTTCAAAAAAATTGAGAGTTGGAAGGAATAGAAGGGATGTCTTTTGCAATGACTGAAAACTGGTCTGATTTTCAACTAAGACGTTGTTTTAATTTTGAAATTAAAGTTTAAACCATATAATAGCGTGAAATTGATTATATATGCCGACCAAAAACAAGAAATCTTTTTGTTGATTCGAGCAACAAATCAAATAAAATTGGTCACGATATACTTATTTTAATAGGTATTGCTAGTTAATAGTTAATTGGTACTAGCCAACTTTTTCAACATTCACTCTCTATTTATTTAAAAGAGAAATAACCTTAAAATGTTTAATGGATTTATTGAAAGTTTTATCAGAGATTTAAATCTATTTCACTATCTTTTTGGTGAGAATTTTCACTCCTCTGAAGACAACTCGCGATCAGTGATTAGTTTTGAAGCTTTTAGTCAAAACACAAATAATATATTTTAAGCGATAAAAATACAGTTAAGAAAATTAAACAATTATTCACTGTCTGTCTAATGCCTTAACAAACTTTTATTACTCTTCTTTAGGTTTTTCTAAATTACAAAACTTTTCGTTCATTAACTTTATTGACAACAGATTTTAAGGAAAGCAAATCTAATCATCGGATCAGTAAAAATATATAAATTTTAGTAAAATGTGGTACCAATTGCACTAGAGTTGCCATGGTACTTTATTTATTAGATTCATACTATTCAATGGAAGTCCTTTCAAAGTTAAGGTCAAGTGATTTATTATATGAATTTTCTTACAGTTTGTCAGTTAAGTCCTTCAAAGAATGTTTGGATTAAAAATCTGTTTTGAGAACAACGTATAAATTGAAGTGAATTCTGAGTGAACTCAAACTTTTCATTTTGAAATTCTTAGAATATATTAAAATACAATTTTTTTCACAATAAATAAATGAATTTTCAAAAAAAAAATAAAGGAAATAAAGGGATTAGAAATAATGCTTTAGTATTGACTGATATTTTAAATTAAAAGTATTTGAAAATTGAATTTTAAACAAAGAAATTGATTGCTATTTACGACTGAGTAGTTCGTCCGTCAAACAGTCAAACACTTGAAGTTTACTTCAAATACAATACAATTTGAAAACATTCGCTTTATTTCAGTTACTATCTCTTTGTTTGACAATAATCTGGCACTTAATCCCAGTAAAGGGAAAGGTTTACATTTCTAAAACGTCTTCAGATCAGAGATTCTCAAAGAAAACAGAGTTCAATCAGATATCACTATTGATATGGAAAACAAAGAAATGCCGAAAAGTTGTCAATATTTTCCTAAAAACAACACTTTTATTAATTCAAGAGAAAGAAAGAGAAGGAGAGATAGGGGAGAGAGAGGGAGAGAGAGCCGAACAACTCGAGAATGGTTTGACTGGAATTTTTAAAAAATGCTATTTCTTGAAGAATATTAATCCATGAAATATTGAGGAAAATTTATTAGGAGTAAAGGATTAAATGTATGACACATTAATGTTAAATTTTAGTCACACCTAATTTCCAAACAATAAAAATGTAAATTATAATTGATTAGGAAAACCTTGTTTTAAGTTCTGACAAATTATTAAATAAATAAATTAAAATTTTTATTAATCTCATGAAAACGCGATTAAATGTTGATTTTGTTAATATCTTTAAGAAATATCTGTGAAATACTTTTCTTTTGGTTTGTTTAAGTTATCATAAAATTGAGATAATATAAAATATACGGACAACTCTTTATAATTTCACCAAATTGAAACCATTAAATGACCTATGGCAATTTATAAAATATAAATTAGCGAACAAAATAGCGTTCCTCAAGTTATGGATAATCAAGTAAAATAGCATATGAAAATTAACTTGCACATTTGCTGTATAAAAATGTAATGAAAATCCGATCCTACCTTTAGTTTCTGTACTAAGACCCTGATATATTTTTTCCTAAATTCTAGGCCTAATAAAGATTAATTTTTTAAAATAAATATTTATTTTTATTTATCCTGAAATTAATTTATAAAACTTTTATTTCAGGTTAAAACCTTGGCTATCAGTGGGTATTCATTTTAGAATAAACACTAATTAATTTTTGACGGGTTTTCTCTAATATTTACTTTTTACTCATTACTGTTATAAACAAATAACTTATTTTTATATTAACTGAGATAGCAAAAAGTTTCGATTCTAGGAGGGGGTATTTCACCTATTTTTCGTCTTAGGTCCTAAGTCTTTGGGGGTATTTTGGAAAACCATCCCTATTTTCATTGTCCAAACGCTTGTTTTAGGGGAGGCCATAAACTATATGCCAAATCAGTTAGTGATATGGTTTATATTAGTGTCTAATTTATATTTTATTTGAAAAATTTTTTTAATGAGAATTTTTGAGGAAAAATCGAATACTAATAATAAAGTTATTGTTTTAATATAAAATTTAGTGCTGTTTTGGTTGTATAGGATTTTGTAAAATTTTAGTTTTGAATTTGTGGTGTGATTTTATGAAGAGTTATATGTAATAAAAAATTGTATATAAATTGAAAAATAAGTGAAGCGAAAAATTTTAGTCGAATTGAATTAAGAGAAAATCAGAGCACATAAATCAAATCAAATGAAATCCAAAGATTTTTCTCTTCACTATTTCTGATAAAACAATTTTTGTGTTCATTTGTATTCTGAGATAAAAGAAAATTTTGGAAACCATTTATGTATTCAATAGTAGATTACATTCGACTCTATCTCTGAGACACAAAATTCTAAGTAATGTTTGGTTTGCAGACGCTGTGCCTTAAGTGGAGGACCGGTAGGAGTCAGATATTGGTCTGTCATTTCCACTGCTTTTAAGAGATTTTATTTAAGATAAGACAAAACAGTTCCAGTTATAAGACATTTGTGTGACATTCGTTCTATTCATATATGGATTTCCTCTTTTGTAAAACAAAAATTATTTTCAGAAAATTTTTCTAAAACTCCAGATATAAGAAATACAGGACTTGTGCTCTGGACTGGAGTCTAGTCTTGACATATGACTGATTGAATGGAAGAACATATAGATAGTAGCGGAGGAGTGCTGTATAAGCAAAAGGATAGACTCAATGGTGACACCGCTGTGAACAGATATATGATCGCTTGGGTTGAGTGCAAAGCACCGGCTGATCAAAAACAGACCATCAGCTAATCTACGGCTCTCAGGATCTTAGGATTGTTGGGGAAGACTGTCTCTCTTAAAAGTGTCGCAAAAGTAATACTATTTAGTGTTATATTTCACTCGAGTCCTGACTATTATCACAAACTTAAAGAGAATGACAGACAAAATGCTATTATTTGGAGACAAACTGCAAATGTTTGTCCAAAAATATAATTGAAAGCGTTTTGACTAATATTGTAATAATAGACCAAATTTGAAGTCGAGTAGTGCACAACTATGGGGTTCGGGAGTGAAAGGCATCGACACAATTGCACAGACATTAGAGTAGACCACCCACTCTTTACTCACATTCATTTGTATTTTAATTTATAGGCCAACAATTTGGACACTCTTTCAAACAATTTTCTCATTGGAATGATGTAGTGAATAATGACACCACCAAAGGGTAATTACTTTAAACATTAAATACAATTATTTGAAATTCAACTTATTTTGAAATGAGGCGACGAATATTTTGCTACTCAAGCGTGAAATGTCTTATTGAAATGTCACCTTGTCTCATTAGATTTGAAATTTCTTAAATCAAATAGGAATTCGTGGTGACTCCCTTTCAAGAAAAGTGAGAGAAAAATGTTTTTCTATTAATTCAATTGAAATAAAAACAATAGTTTTGTTGCCATATATTGAATGATAGCATCAATAGAATCAAAGGAATTGAAAAAACATAACAAACATTTTGAAGACAACGAGAATAAGAGACAAAAAATAAATGATGAGAGAGACTGGAATGGAAAATAGGAACAATAAACACACAATAATTGCATATTCTGTTCAAATTTATAGTCAATTCAAATGATTTATATTTTTACGGAATGTCTGTTAAGTTTTATTTTAGAAATATTTAATATCCAAATAAAAAGTGAATTATTTGTTGAAATGACTTCAATATCGATCAATGGTTTAATAAATGATTTACTATTTGTTTGTCAAAAAAGTGAAGACCAATTAAAGGAAAAGAGGTATTCATATTTAACTGAGAATCACAAAAGTTTTTTGTGATCAAACAATATCTTAAAACTGAGTTTTACTCATTTTTGAACATAACTTAACACTTTTGGATAAATGAATGAAAATCATTTGAAAATTTTGAATGTATTTTGAAGGGTTGAACTAAATTATAAATGGAGCATTTGCCAATTATTCACAAACCACTCTACAATGTATTGACCAAGCATCATTTTCAACTATATATTTCACTAAAACTGTGGACTGATTTAAAGGCGAAAAATCCCTTTATTTTTAGTATGAAAACGTAGTACTCGAGTAATGCTTTGCAATATTTTTTTAGTTGTCATACAATTTGCATAAAGAAGTTTATATTTGTTTGGCTGAGAGTTACCCACACTATTGCTGAGAGTATTTTTTAGGCTTTCATTGCATACATAATGTATTGAATAATGCATAATATGCGTAGAGTTAGACTTAACCCAACGTCTACTGAATTTTCAACACAAATATAAACAAATCTATGTCTACACTGCAATGGAAGGTATATATATCGCAAACGATGTCGAAGAACAGGAAAAGTAGTCTTTGCATTAATTTTAACGTTTCTAAAATTGAATAATAAATATAAAAGAATTTACCATGAACATTTATTAGCACTCAAATATTTGATAGATTGAATATCAGACAATTTGATCAGAGTTTGATTTTGGAGACCCAACAAGAGTTGTAATTTTCATTTAAAACAAATTCTCTAAATATTAATATTAATTCTAATGTTTTTGTGTATTAAAAACAATTTGAAAGTAAATAATTTGACGTAAAATAAGAATTTCATATTTTATTGGTTTTAAAATTTGGACTCAAATTTTCAATATTTAGAGTTAATAATCACTTAATAATTCAAAACAAAATAATATAAATATTAAAAAACAGAGTTCATTGATTTGAGTTTTTTTTTTTACTTTTATAGTAAAGCAGTTGTTTTGAGTCACTTTTCAAAACTTTGTTTAGAAATAAATGTTAAATAAATATATTTATATTTGAAATTATTTTCATTTAAAGTTATTTAATTGATTTTCATATCAGAACTTAAAATAATAACTTAATAATTATTTTAAGAATTCATTTAATTAAAGATATTCAACAATTAAATGTATTTTATGTAAAAAATAAATAAAATTTGGTGATGAACTATACTAGGTGAAAATGGTGAAAATATGACATTAGTGAAAAGTTGGTGTCTCATATGGTGTCTCACATACGCACAAATTCTTTATATTCATTAAATAAATGTTTATGACTTATGAGTAAAATATTCGCTTAAATTCAATAACATATGTAAACACAAAAAAGAAAAATTCAGAGAATGAGCGAAGAATTTGTTTTTGAAGCGATAGTCTGATAGTCTGTATTAGTTAGAAGTGTGGCCTCACATTTGGTGTCACACTTTTAAATTCTCATTCATTGCAAATAACGCGTAACACTCAGAACGCGTGCAAACAAATGGGCTCAACATCTGAGGGATACCATCGTTTCAATAGTCACTATTGAATAGTGAATGCGTTGTCTAATTGTTGTGAAACTACAGTTTGTAGAAACTGTGAGCTATAAGTCGTATTGGCATAAGTATTGGCATACCAGGAAACCAATGTGCCATTAAGTGTTGCACAGAATACTGAGGAAGGCATAGCTCGCCAACTAGACTCTACTCAACACTACACAACACTACACAATATAACACAATATGATATCAAACATTAGAAGAGCTAATATTCCGAAGACTAAAGAATGTGTTCTAAAACTTTTACTTATTTTCACCGCTGGAGTCCTACCGACTAATGAAAACAATGTTAAAAATTTTTGCTGCCATTCAACCAAAGTCACGATTATGGTTCTCTCTCTCTCTCTCTCTCTCCCTCTCGCTCTCTCGAATTAAAGAGAGTAATAGTATAATGTTTAGTAAAGCATTGGTTTAAGTTTGTATTGCTATCTGAGTCCGCCATCAGTGAAATATCTGTTGTGAGCCGAACACAATTGTAACCGGCATTTAAGTCGAAAAAAGAGATCCCCTCCAGACTACTATCAATGTGTGGGAGACTGTGTTTTTGGATTGTATTTGACTAAAGTTTTGTAAAATACCCGAACGAATGCATATTAACTTTGAGGAAGACTATGGAATATAACAATGAATATGAAAAGACACTCAATCTTTAGAATCGATTGGCGTTTGGCTTACAATCTATTATTATTAGCCCTTTTCGCCTTTGCTTTGCAAGCGATAGATCTGAGCAAAAGTATGAACAGCATAGATGACAGTCGCCATGAAATATAGCCGTCCAAAGAGTCTATAATAACAAAAGCTCAGTAAAGAGCACAGAGAGAGAAAGAGAGAGAAAGAGAGAGATGAGCTTTTGGGTGATAGATATCTCAAAAGTTCCCTACAGTTGATGCCTAAGTTCAGTATAGCGCTGGCAGTGCTGTCAGTAGTTGTGATACAGTCAAGTGATACACGACTCGGCCCTAAAGCGACAACATTTATACGTTGATGAATTTAATCAGATCGCACTGAGAATGAGAATAGACATTACAGTAGGGCTCAAATAGTCTTCATTTTTACACAATTCAAAGCACTATTCAGAGCACAGTTTGACGACACGTTTGAAAATCGTTTGTCGTTTGCATTTCTATCTATTTTTCACACTTAACTCAAATATTGAATATTTTTCCAAAACTTATATAATATGCAAATTTAGTTCTCATTTTTTCTTAACATTAATTTAGGTATAATTTTGACGAAAAGTATAGCAAATGGTTTACGATAATACAAAAAGTGGTCAAAAATGTTTAGCGCCCACATTATGAACCCTTCAACTGACGCATCACTTCATCAAAAAACCCTAAACTTTGAAAAAATAAAAAATCTTTTTTTTTGTGGAATTTATTTCGAGCATAATTTATGTCGATTTGAGATCTGACTCCTCGGGCGGACTTAGGAGTGACTTATAGCACAGGCATAGAAAACTTTCAAGTCTATGATAATGTATTAAATAACTCAGCAGTCGTTACAGTTTTGCGCTAAGGCTTAGATTTAACTAAAAGGAAAGGTATGTGGGCTTACCTGAATCACTCTCATATTAAGACCCGTTTCCTGAGCCAATTGTTCCCTTATATGTCGGGTGGGTTTCGGTGTTGCGGCGAAGGCAGCCTTCAGTGTTTCTAATTGTTTGGCTTTAATTGTAGTTCGGGGACCTCTTCGTTTAGTACCACCAGGCTGATTCTCGTCATTACCCGCACTGTTAGAACCGGAGGCCTGAGTCGGTGATGTAGGATCTGTGCCTCCATTGGTGCCATTAGGACCACTGATACCTGAGTCACTCATTGAACTGCTTGCAGACATGGGTGAGCTCTTGCTTGACATAACTGCTGAGTGATGGCCTGACCCGCGACCAATGCTGCTTAGAGATGGAAGAGGACCTAGGCCTAATAAATTATCATCTTCATGGTCAGAGTCAACCCCATGCGGACCGATGTCTAGTTCTGGTGGACTAACTATACTGTCGTCTAAGTCTGGCTCACCGGGAGATCCAGCGGTCAGGACTGCAAAGACATGAAGAAAACAATGGAGTAATTATGGATTACATGAGTCTAAAGTGAAAAACAAATTAGAGAACAGAATAAAGACTAAGATCTTTGTTTTGAGTAAAGTTTATGACAACTTTCAAACACTAAAACCTTATTATTGAGAAAAACAAATCGATCATAAAAAGTGAAGCCGGATCTGAACAGTATGTTCTCCTATGAATTCCCTACTCTTTACAAATGATGTACATTATGTCAGACATAGAAACGCTGCGATTAAACATATGCCTGTGTTTTACTATCAAAACTTTTAGGCCGTGCAAAGGGCCGACACTACTTTTCAGTACTTTTATTATCCATAAATTTTCAATTCTCTATATATGTCTCACAACAACCGTCGGGTAATATATGACCACATAATCTATTTCTTACGTCACACTAAATAACAGCAAAAAAAATTGGTGTGAATTTCACAAAAGTTACGGTTTGACACTTAGTTCTGAAACATTCACCGCATTTGATCTGAGGACATGACCGGCAGTAATGACCATTTTTCATATTTTAAAGGGCATCGTTCGGCCGGTCATCAAAATGTAAGGTAAAGCTCAACATATTTAATATAATATATTATTTTGTCTGCGAAACGACACAAAAATGTTTTCAATGATAGCGTAATGTTAGTAATGTTCGTAATATTTTTCAATTCTATGGTCTAATGATATAGAAGTGCTAATATTTGCAACACTCAGTGAAGAGTCACAGCCATAGGAGGTGGCACTCATGACGTTGACAGGTATCACTTGGTGTGAGAAACCATTCGGACATATGCTTTGCTGTAGTTTCCGCTATACTTATCGCATACCGAATGTTAGTTCAATAAAATTTGTTCAATAAATTATTAAAAAATTATTTTCATTTATTTTAAGTAAAAAATTGATTAAAAATTCTGTTTTAACTGTTTTTACTTTTTGTTTCTTTATTTGAATTTAAGTAAATAAAGAAACAAAAATATCGATAAAATGAATAATTTTTCTCATGAGTGAGTAAAGAATGATCAAGCAACAAGCAATAACTTCTTGTGCAAACAATGTTACAGCAATACCACTATTTTTATTGTTTTTAAGTAAATTCAAATTACAATTAAAAACAAGGAATTCAAAGTGAATTTTAATCTACAATTGCTTTAAAAATGATATATTCCTGTTTAATACTGTCCTTGATTATCCATAAAATTAAACGATAGAATCTCTAATTTTATATACAAATATAAATAAATAAATAAATTGAGTGAACAAAAAATAGTTGAAAACATCTATTGATTGTAGATATAATGTGTAATTTTAATAGTCATTAAAGCTATTAATAATACAAATACTGTTCTTATAATAATTATTATTATTCAATACAATAGAATATTGGGTTTAATCTCAGTTTTGAGGTAAGCCTTGAAATTAATGGTGAGTTCCGAAAACTTTAAATTTTGAAACAACTTTTCTTCAGGTCTGCCATAAATAGTAGTGAGAAATCATGATTTTAGTGAAAATGTAGTGAAAATGCAGTAGCGCTCAAATTTAATTGTATGGAGCAATAGATCCCTTGAATTGATGGCAACCACGAAGTGTTAGCCATCACTAACCATCAGTCCATCACTACTACCGATAATTATAGTGTTTGTGCACTTATGACGAGCATATTATTAATTAGTAATAAAAAGCTTTGGAACCACAGTTTAGTCTAAAATATAATTATAGGTATCTCTAAAAAAAGTGAAGTTTTGGCAGAAATAGGGATCAAAAATGTTTTGCCACTAACTCACTGAACCAACACTAGACTCACTCCGACTATCAGGAGCTTTAGTGTCAGCCAAACCATGATTTTCGAATACAACATATTATAAGTATATATGCCTTTAATCATGTGCTCAGCCTCTCCGATGAAACTCCACTTGACTAGTATTTGTCGGACAAGTCTTTACCCTTATTTATCTTAAAGAGTAAATCAAATAAAAGGAAAATATCCATAACATTCATATATGGCTCAACTAAAGAGATGCAAATTTTTGTTTCATATCAATCAGTTTTCAAATATATATTTCAAGCGATTCATTAAAAGCGACGTAAGATTTCAGATAATATTACACAACGTTTTACTTGTTTACAAAAGTGCGTCACTCTATGTTTGCCACAATCAGAGGCATAACATTTAAAGAAATGTTTAAATTTTGCTCATTTCTCACTTCGAATCAATTCTAACGATTGAAATGAATGTCAAACTGAGTCATTGATTATCGAAGACTCGACACAGACTTCAAAAATATATTCTGTGTTTCAATGATTTAATAGATTGTCGAACAAAAATTGTAGTTCTCTTTAATTTATTCTGAAATTTACTTAAAATAACCATTACTTAGATTTTGATAAATTAAACATTTATTTTGGAAAACAAACTGAAATGAAAGGACCGCTAAAACTTAGAAATCAGTTCAAAGTTTATTATCGATATTTATCTCAACGAAGAACTAAATGTGAAATAAATTCTTTAGAAATAAATTATTTTATTTCTAATCACAATTAAAACAATACGTTAATCATTAAATCATTAGTCAATTGAATTTAGAAAGTATATATTTTAACATCAAAATAAAAATTGCTTAAAAGCCCAGCACCAACACCAATAGCAACTAGCTAATTTATAAATTCACCTTTCAAACTTATTTTAGTGTTATTGAAAAAATAGACATTAATTTGTTTATCCAAATTTGGGCTCAATATTATAACTTTTGAAAATAGTTGTTTGGCATTTATCAAGTACATTTTCTAATTTTCCAGGTCATGCCAAGCATTTTGGCGAACATATCACTTAAATTACGAATAATTTCCAAAAGAATTTTTTTTAGAAAATAATTGAAAAATTGCCTTAAAGTAAAAGTTGTGAACTGACCCAAACCTTTTTCTAATTGCAGTTTTGTTTTTCCAACATTTCGGTCATTAATTAAAGGAAAAAAGTTTGGGTAACAAAGAATTTGAAGGGATTGGCAGGAAATGTGTGGCCAATAACATAAACCTTAGAGATATTATTCCAAAAATTATCTGAATTACGGAATACCAGTTAATAATTAGTCGTTTTAGTCGTTTGACTTTTTTTGAAATAACCAATAAAAGTGTCTAATCTTTTATTAAAATCTTTTAAGTGTTTAAGTGTTTGCTTTTTGTGAATTCATAATTAATTTCAAATTATTTTCTATATTTAATGATTTCAGTAATTGAGAAGACTATAGAAATGCATCTAAAGTTAAATTTTCAAATTTTTTATTTTGATTTTATCGATATATTGAGTTAATCACAAAATTTTCTTAAATGAAAATCTCTAATAGAATTTAATTTTACTTCAATCTTATGAATGAATTTAATTCAACACAAATCACAGCTTTTAATTTAAATTATTTATCATAATATCATTTAAAGATCACTAATATTTAGATATTCTTGATATTTTTTCATGAAAATCCAAAACTCAATCAAAAGTATGAGTCAATATTCTATACTAAAAATATCTTTAAAAATATTTAAAATATTGTATCGAATAAAATAGTTTTTCATTGAATTTTCAATAATATTTTGTGTCAAAATCTTATTTATTTATATTTTATTAATTTATAGCTTAAAATTGGATTATTTTTAATATGAATTAAAATAAGAGATAATTTTTGGATAAAAATAGTGAAAAATGTCTAATTGATAATAAATGCGAATAAAATGTTGACCACCCAATGAGTCCATTGTATTTGTAAATAGTTATCATTGAATAAATGAATTGAGATTTGAAAGAAAAATAAAGTAAAATTCAAGTGAAGAGACGGCCAACTGTTGGCAGTGCTTTCACCGAAGGCCGAATGTGTTATTAACCCTTTTTTGGCTGACTCTTGTTCTCACATTTTATTGTAATACATAAGAAGTTTAAATGTTAGGGATGTTTCCTAAAGCAGATAATCGATAACTTAAGTTTAGTTGTGATGTGAGCGCATTGTTTGACTGCAAAAACTGGTCTTAACGACAAACTCTATGGAAAACAAAGACCAACATATAATAGACAGGCATTTATTTTATGTGCTGTGCTATACTTTGCTATACTTTGAGTTACAGTAAAGGCTTCTTCTCGTTTTTTTACAATATTAGTGATCGGCAGCAATTCATAGCACTGGGCGTAAGGTTTTCATATGCTTGTGATTGTGTCAAAGCAGAAAAGAGAGCTTTAAGACTATAAGACTATGCAATCGACGAACTGTTGTCTGAATGCTTAGTTCTAAAGCGTGGGAAACTGGCCAACAGTGCCAACGGTGTATATGTGCTGTGTTTTAGTTCTATCTCTACCACAAGTTTATGCAGTCGTTATTCTAAAACTTCATAGTATATGACACAGAAAAGCAAAGGTATAGCTAAATATTAAACTACTGGTTCTCTGTTGTTATATCTCAAACTAAAACTGATCCTATACTCCAAATGCTATTCCATAAAAGCTTTGGTTTATGCCTGAGTTTAACTTTCATTTTTTATTTCTCTTTTGGCCATACATTAGTGTCTATTCTGTCAGAAAATAGTTTTGCCACAAATCAATAGTATGTTGTAATTGGGATTCACTTTTATTGCCATCAAAACTACTCTATTGAGTGGTGAGAGAAAACGAGTGCTCCGACCGATATTACAGGCATTGCATTGTTTTTGTGTTCGTGTGTACTATCACTGCCTTCTGTCATAAGTGCATTCGTTTGCATGTCTTCACGTCTTATTTGCAAATGTTATTAAACTCTGCGATTCATAACATTTTACAAAATGTGTGGAAATATACCAAACGTATCAAAAAAGAATTTAAATTATCGAAACTCAGAGAATACTATAATTCACAAATTGTTAGAAAAATCAATTTACCCAACATTTGGAATGAAAATTATTTACTGTTAACTTATGAATAGCTGGAAAACAAGCAATGCTTTTATGATTTTCCTGAAAATCAATTGACTTTTAAACCATTTAAGAATGATTTGGCAAACGAGAGGTGTGGTTATAGTGGTTATGTTCGGGTGCTTTATTGCATTGCGTGCCAATTAATAGCGCATTAATTTGTATTGCTTTACAATTTTAGTTATCAAACAATTCATTTCTTACAAAAAAAAACTAATATAAGCCGATATCACGTATTCTTTTGTTGATTCACTCAAATGATAATCAATTCAGTTGTAAATTAGATGTTGAGAATCATGTAGATTAAAAAACTCACCTTGGTTATGCCTACTGGTCATATAGTCTTCTTTACAAACGAACTTATTTTCATCGAGGATATAAAGCTCTTCACCCGTTGATAATTGTTTTTTACAGACCAGACAAGTGAAGCATTTGAGGTGAAATACTTTGTTGCGCGCCCTCCTCACCAGATCTGTCGGTAATATTCCTTGACAACAACCCGAACACTTCGTTCCGAAAAGTCTGAAATTAATAAAAATATATTTTATTCATCAATGAATTGAAAAGAAAAATAAAATTGAGAGCTGTCTCTCCCTTAAGCTAAACTGAATGGAGGGATGTGTGGAGGGATTGTCACTTTTGGACAAATTTTAAGCGTTTAAAATATAGTGTTTGTGTAGTAATGGGAAGAAAAGAAACAATTTTGAAATTCCGAGTCTTAAAAAGTGGTTTTGATGTCGTGTTGAGTGATGTGAGAGTCAGTGTGTGGTATCGAAATGGTAGTAATGATTAGTTGTCCCATTGATGTCATGATAATAATAGCGATACTCGTGTTTAGCATCGCTTTGAATAATAATTTGTGATCTTTTGTGCGCACAATTTCCTGTCTTTGCTGTTAGTGTTGGCACATATGATGACAACTCAAGTGTAGCGCATAGTTTTGTTTTCACTTATTTTTTCATTTTATCTCTGATTATAATAAGCTTTCATTGTATTGACATTTGTCTGAATGTGTGGACACATTTTGCCACTCAAAGCAATGGTAGGTCTAAGGGTAGCGCTAAAACGCTTAAATAAATTATTGGTATTATTGGTATTACGCCAACGCTATAATTCAGGAAAGGGTGACGAGAAAATGAATGGTCCGACCCGTCCGTACAATGACTCTAATTATAATGTTCTGTCTTTTTGAACGTTTATTTCAGAGTCTGAATCTGGATTTGACTTCTTTTGACTCATTCTTTGTGTATTCGCATGAAATGGTTCGCATCGAAGAAGGCATTTGTCGCTCTTATGTCAATCTATGGTTAGTTCCAGCACTACATCAATGCTTACATACATATGCATCACAAGTGAAATGTGAAACAAAATTCAATCGTTGTCGACATGTTAGCCAACACTAATACCTATCCAGTATCGGATAGTCGGAGTGTCGGCACTTTTGCTGCTCTTCAGAGGACACAACACTAGCAAAACGATCAGTGAGTTTGACGCAGCCTTTGATTGTTAGACGCCAGTGAAGATACGGCTAAAGGATCTGTAGATACATTCATGAATGCATGTCCACTGCCAGTAGAGATCCGGACTGTCAACGAACTGTAACAACGCTTTCTGGCACTCGTAGTCACTCCATAACTAAAGTGGTTCCTATTTATTGTGACTCTCTTTATGTGTTTCGCATTTCCACGAATTGAGTAAACATTTGAAAACTTTACTCCATTTCAGATAATTTTGTGTAAATTTAAAGAGTTTTCCTCTTTTTTAATGTTTTTCGAGAGAAAAGTCGATTATAATTCATTCCTCCGGCGAACCATCGCTTTATAGACAATTCGTGAAAGCGTATGACTGGTAGCCATTATATCAGTCGAGTCGTGATTTCTCGAGTGATTCGCGTCCAACACATGATATTAAAGGATCATTTGGGGAGTGGAAGGGGTGCTAAATGGCACAGGTGTAGGGGTGGACGCATTTCGACCACATTAATGGTCGCTCTAATAATATAGCCTAACAATCATTAAGTCGATTACAGAGACCAAAGCACAGAATAACCATATAATTGTGTTGACTGTTCCTCACTATTTACGACTCAATACGTCTGTTTCTGTTCATCTCAACTGCTGTTTACTTATAGCACAGAATAAGCATTAATTTTTAGACCAGAAGTGCTGACTATCACAGACATCATACTTTTGATGTCAATTTTGCCGAATTCCAGTTGTTATTAAGAGGTCAGCGCACTATTATTTAAGCACTGAATAGCACTGAATAGCACTGAATGTTGCCTCAGCTCTTTCTTTGGCTTTACTTTGACTCCACTTAAAACACTCATAACTTATACCAACTTTTTCTTCAAAAGATTATCCCATTCCTAGAGTTCAAAATCTGTAGCCTTTCATAAATTTGACTTTTTTTTAAATATCTGTTATATTTGTCATACTTTCAATGTTTACTTATTCTGACCAAAACTATTTCAATAATAAATGTATTAAAATTTAATGGTTTGTAAACACTATTTTCTAAATCATATTTAATATACTTTGGGTTTAATAATAAAATTTACGAAAAATATTTGATTTGTTTTGAAAATTAATGAAATAAATGACAGAAAAAACATTTGTTTTGAACACAAGTCCGGAATTGTCAGTAAAATGGAAATCAAGTGATCCCAAGAGTTGACACGAGTTTAGTGTTTAGTTTGAAAATCGATAATTTTATGGCAAAATCGCAAAATCGATGGATTGCTAACAATTGGAGTTCAGGTCATAAGTGATGTCATTTAATGTTATTTCAGAGAAAATCAAATAATCATAAAAAGAGGGCAAAAATTAAATTACTTGAAATGCAATCATTTCTTTTTAATGATTTTGAGCCAAACATTATGTTTTAATCGCCAATTATATCAATTGACCGATTCATGGCTTCATCGATGGTTATATCATATTATCATTTAATATATTTTCCATTCATTTTATTTAAATATCATTTTATGAAACGCTCTTCAAATTAGTTTCAAATAAAATGATTTCCAAATAAAATGAAATCATTTTCTTAATAAGTTTTTTAGTCTTTTTATGGCTTCAATAACAATATAATAATGATATAATGAAGAAATGATCATGGTAATATTGTCATATGATCATGATATTGCCATGATATTGTCATGATATGGCCATATAAACAATTGTTTAATGTGTTTAAATGTAAAATGAAGAGGACTTACTTGAAAAAGTCATTTCTACAGAAGAGTTTTCCGTCGCGAGAAAAACACTTTTCAGATAAATTTGATTTACACTCCGCACAAGTGACACACCGGGTGTGCCACGACCTGTCCAACACATTTAACAGGAATCGGTCCATAATCGGTAGATCACAACCGGCGCATTGTACCATCTTCATTTTGACAGACGTCAGCCTCAGCCCTGAGTCGCGTTTATTGTTGTGCCGCATCTCAAACACTGATGTTTGCCATCAACTCAACTCTATGGTAGGGCCGCCCTCAACACTATTGACGCACTGGTCATGGGGTGGAGCAACGCATGAGTACCACTTCATATCATATCAAAATCTCATCACATTTTAAGAATAAATCAAAAGTTTATATGAAAACATCGTTTACTAATTGGAGCCATTGCTAGATCATTGCTAGATCATTGTTCATATCTCATCAATGCTAATCTTAACTCATTCTCATAACTCTTAATTCTTACAAATTTTGAACTTTCCTTCGATTATATAATTTAATGAAAGCATACATTTTTTAGTTAATTAGGAAATCATTGGTTCCGAAACTAAATTCTTTGCTTTTTCTGTTGAACTTAAAAATGTGTCCAAAAAATTAGTTGACATTTATTGACACCTTTTCTTGCTTTAAGTCTGATATGGATCTGATTTACTCTTATTGATGCACTTGTGACAAACCGGTGGGGCCTCTCTTTACAACACTCAAAGTTCACGATTGGGTTCCACTTCTTTTATATTTTGAGGTCTAAAGACATCTCAAGAGTTTGACTTCTTTTGTCAAAAATGATTGTTAATACAATTTAAGGATATATTGTTTTCATTTAAAAAACTAATTACCATTTAATGGTTAATCGCATACATATTAAAAAACAATTCAAATGTAATATTTAAGAAATAAATAAAGTTTTAATGAATTATTAAAATAATTATTAACTTTACTTTACATTCAAAACGAAATATTGTATTATAAACGGGTTTATAGTTTTATGAAAAAGCAATTCTTCACTAAAAATCATTAAAATTTGATTCATTTGATTCACCAGTTTTTTAGATACATTTTTTTGTATATAATAATTGATTCAATTCAGTCTTATGTTTACTTTTTGGTGGACTTCTATCATAAAAAAGGATTCACTCAAAATATTGACAATTAATTCGTCAAATAATTCGAGATAATCTTCATTTTATTTATTAATTTTATGATAACTATTAAGTTTTATTGAAATATTTGAAACATTAGTTATTATTCACTAATAATGTGTTTTATTAAAACAAGTCTCGAGTTTTGTTTTTGTTGTTTCCTTTTGAAGAATTTCTGTAAATCAAAACCAAATTTGTATTGTATTGTATACTATGAGACAAAACAAAATTGATAGCAAAGAGAAACTCAATTCTTCTTCGTCTGAAAGGCACTACTTTTGGCATTGAGAGAGAAATTTTTAAAATGTTTGAACTTTAACACCGAACACATTTGTCAATTTGGATGTGACCTCTCAGATGCCACAGTCTCAGACTCACACAAACCTTACCTTACAATTTAGTGTTTGCAAAGTTTTTCTACTGAACTGTTGACCACTCCAACTGTAACCAACCCTTTAATACAGGGTATACACCATTCAAATAACTTTACTGAATGACCGCCCAATCAATACCCGGATATTGCCTTAAATTCTGGACTCACCTTCGATTCAAAATTATAATTAATTCTCTTATTTTGGAAACATTTGATTCATTTCATTCACTTTTTCAGATTTTGATCCAATTATTATATATCGTTAATTAGAATCTCAACCATTAATTAAGAGTACCTTTAATGACGTTCTCTACCATTTCTCTATCACTTCTTATTTGAATGATTTAATTGAAAAAAATTATTATTAATTTGAGTTATCTTTTACTCGAAGTCAATTTCACTCACTATTAATAAGAATATGTTTTAAATACATTATGTATTAATATATGAATATAATTTATTATTGTATTAATTCAATTATATTCTTTGTATTTTATTTGAAAATACCATGCTCATTTTACATCTTTCAAACTGATTGCTATAAAATAATAATTGTCTCTAAAATTGTCAACAAATAAATATAATTAGAGATATTTAATCGTTGACTAATCAATAGACTATTTTGAGACTAAAAA
>JAQFZL010000106.1:0-23416 GCA_034695685.1 Galumna lanceata
TTCGTGCCTTAGATTTCTCTGTTATAATTGAGGATCTGTTAAAACTGAATCTGGTGAAACATAACTTTTACATTGAACCTCTCATAGAAATGGTCGGTGTTTTAATTGCACCTGGTAAAAGCGAATTTCTGGTAATATTGAATCTGTTATGAGTGAGGTCATACTGTATTAAGAATGAAAATTAATATAAAAATGAGTAAAAATAATAAAAATATCTTATTTTCATACGATAAACATTACTCATATATGAATTATCAAACTTGGTAATTCAAGTTTAAATTTCTTCTTTCTTTTAAAGCTTTCAATAGTGTAAATATTGAAAATATATTGGTTTGCTAGTTAATAATAAGGTTTTAGTTTAACTTAAACTTTAAGATTGAATAAAACATAAAATTATTTTACTTTAATTATCGATAAAATAAAGGGATGATTAGAGACAATTCCACAAATTAACCAACAGATTGAGTCTAAGAAAACTTTATATTAAATTAAAATATAATAATTTAACAAAATTTATTTAAACAATATTTACTTTAAAATTAATATTAAAGGGAAGAAAAGTTTATCACTTTATTTGAAGTAATAGTTTATTTGAATAAATAATTTAGATATCATATGCTTTGCAGACCTGACTCCGCCTTATGTGCATAATTCAAGTTTTGTTTGTAAACAATAAAACAATGTTTTGAAGAGTAGAGGTGTTTGCTATAATTAATTGATCTGTCAAATTGTTGAATAACTCATTTAAATCTCAAAAATAATTATCTTGGTAAGAATATTCTTTATGCATGATCATGTTAATTTGACATTCTATCAAAATTTACTAAAATCTGACTTGAATTTCATGATTTAATATTTAATAAATGATAGCCATATTAGGTGTTGAAGTAGAGCCTGAAGTCGGTTAACCGATTTCAGTTAAAACCCAAACCGATTCAGTTTTTTATTAGGTTGAAAATTTTTTCGGTTTTTGAAAAATCCAAATTTTAAGTTAAATAACTAAATTTGAAATAAATCGTCAGAGGGGGGTCACGCGCGTTTCAGGGGGTATTTCGGTATACTCTCTTTTTTGCCACCCCTGCTAATTATCGAATATTTTATGTTCTTATTACGAAGATTAACCCTTATTTATAACAAGTTTTTATAAGGGAGTGTAGGCTAAATTTGCTAGCTCAAATCATAATTAAAATTAATAACAAAATGATGTATTTAACTATAAAAGTGACGAACATTTCTATTTATTTGTCCTTTAAATCAATTTTTAATATTTTACACAAACATTGTTTAATCTATTTTTATCGGTTTTTAAACATTCCTAAAATAAACATTAAATTTTGTTTTTAATTGAATTGAATATTAATTGCAAATTAGATTTAAGAGCACTTTTTGGGTAACTTTTATTTTCTATGCTTATATATTACGGGTTTTCGGTTTCAACCCAAAAGGTTATACCATTTTAATGGTCTCTAATCCATATATTAGTCATCGATTGCTGCAAACATCGATCCATATCTGAACAATCGATCCCTCCCAACATCGATCCATATCTGAAGCATCGACAACAACAACAACAGCAACACATCCGACACCACTGTCTCGAGAGTCAGAACAACAATACAAACAAGAAAACAGTGTTTGGGAAGAGTCGGAAGTGTAGAGCAGATAATTTAAAGGTAATTGCAATTAGAATCGAGACATCAGTCATTGCAATAGACATCTGGTGTCTCACAATAACAGAGTCAACAACAGTCAGCGATGGCAACACTTGCGAGACAACAAAGCGCTGAAGATGTCTTCAGCACTGATTCACAAATGTATGACGCAATTAGTGATTATACCAATTCAGGTGCCGTCGCCTCAACTGTTGATACAAATGTTGAGCACAACATAAACGAGAGCTTTAACTTCGGAGAGAATCAGAATTTCTTTGAATCGCATAACCATATGATGGGTACAAACGGTGGCGACTCTACCGTCGAAAGCAATGATATGCAAATGGATGACCACTCTATTGATGAGATGCCGATCCGATCTTTACCTCAAAGCCAGACTTCAAAAGCCGAACAGTTTTTCGGGAGTTTCTCTCAGCCAACGACCAGTACTAGTCATGAGTACAACCATCCAATAGCCACGACTTCCATTGGATACGTCCAGTCATCTAATTATTGGACGCAGTCTTCGATAAAGAATAGCGTTAATCAAAGTTCGGCGCAAACCAGAAGAGAATCGACTGTATGTCCGCCACAACCGATAGATTCGACAACAGTTTTAAAACCAAAGATTACAACGAATGGTGAGGTCTATTCATCGGTGGCACCAATCAGTGGAAGTCAATTACCATTGAGTCGAGTCTCGAATATAGAATACATGTCTTCTTCTAATGGAGTGATGGCGGGATCGGAACACCAGAACACTAGTGGTCAGAATAGAAGTTCATTGTCATTGAATAATCATTCAAATCCGACGCGCAAAAAGAGAAAGAATGGTTCACCAGTTCGTCCGGTTTGTCCCGATTGTGGCAAAGAGTTCTCAAATCAAAGCGCACTCTCGAAGCACAAACTGACGCATTCAGACGAACGACGTTTTGTATGTAATCAGTGCTCAAAAGCGTTTAAAAGACAGGATCACCTCAATGGTCACCTCTTAACGCACAGAAGTAAAAAGCCTTATGAATGTGATGTCGAGGGCTGTGAGAAAACTTATTGTGACGCTCGATCTCTTCGGAGGCACAAAGAGAACCACCACCCGGCAGGTATGACCAAGTCTTGCATAACATGTATGCCATTATACAGTGTTTTAATTGTTGTCTATATTTTGGACTTTAGGTATAAACAACGGTCAGAATTCGTCGTTACAAACCCTGGCGTTTATACCCGCGGGAATAGCACTCAATTTTTCGACGTCTGCCAACATAGGTCTCAGTCAAAACCAGTCTCTAAATCGTATCCAATACGCATTACCGCAACCAACAGTGAGCACAGGAAGCGTTGGCACAGGTTTGGTAGGCGTGTGTGCATCAGAACAGTCAGCGGCCACACAATTGCAACGTTTAGCGCTCCATAAACAGGATGACAATATTGACAATAATAACAACAATTCTCAGAATGAGCACAAGTCTTGGGTTTCTGCTATACGTGAGGGTCCGTCCGTCGCACAAAAATGGAATCAAAATTCAGTGTTAAATAAGACTTCATTCGTAAATAATAGTAATGAAGTGACAAAAGAAAGGCTAAAATCGGAACTCTTTAATAAACTACAGGTAATAAGTAGTTCAAACTCTGGTCTATTAAATGACTCAACACAAGAGACTGCACTTTTGCACCAATTGTTAACTCAGGAACAGTTGAAAAACAAACAAAACTTCTATCAATTGTCACACGAAGAGAGTAATCCTCAGCAGTCAAGTCAAGAGACGCCGCATCGCAATCACGTCCATCCTTCCCAACATCGATCCATATCTCAACCATCGACAACAGCAACACTTCCACCACAAATATCTCAAGAGTCACAACAACAACAACCCAAACAAGAAAACAGTGTTTCGGAACAGTCTGTTCAGCTGCCAATTCAGTCGTTATCACAATTAGAACCCACACATCAGTCACTGCCAGCAGACATCTGGCCATACACTATGTTTGCGCAAAACAATCGAACAGAACAACCGCACGTCGAATGCACTCTATGTCAACGCAAATTTAAAAACATTCCGGCCCTAAACGGTATGTCTATATATAAGCTATTATTCTTAAAATGTTTAAATTAATTATTTGATAATTGATTAACAGGTCATATGCGACTTCATGGCGGATATCTGAAGAACCAGACATCAAATGGTTCGGGAAATCAGAATTCGTTGAACTCGAAGAAGGATACGGTGGGAAAATCAGACAATTCTCAAGTGAACGCCAACGTTAAAGCAATTCTTGATGTGATTAAAGATATCGCAAAAGAGAAGATATCACGAAAACTACAGGCGAACAGCTCTCCTTTGGTCACCCACTCCAATCCTCATTTACCGCCACCACTTCCACCCCCACCAACGCCTCAATCATCACAAATATCTCATCAACAGTCGAGTGGCGCTCAGCATTTAGTGTCGCATATGTTGACTAATACTCACTCTCAGCAACAACAACAACATCACCAAAACCAACAACAAGTGATACACAGCCCAATGGCACCGATTTTGTCTCCGGTGACTCCAGTGACCCCAAAGACCTCAGATAATAATAATCAAACATTTAATTATGACTTTCATCAGACATCTGCCAACAATGAAATGCAGTTCACTCGTGAAGAGCACGACCTCTACTATGAAAATGAATTGCATTTATTGAGAGAACAGTTACAATCACAACAGTTTAGAATGCCTTCACAGCCATCAAATCTGTCCAACCGATTGACAGTTGGAGGAGTAGGTGGTGGTAGTGGAGGACAAGAACAGCAGCTTCAACCTCATAGCCATCATCAGCATCATGTGCGACGTCACAGCGATTCTAGTGATTTAAGTATCGGGTGTGCAGATAGTAATATCTCAAAACAGACCTCTTCCTCGTCGTCAACTACTGACTGCTATTCGAGTCAACAGTCATTCAATGATCTGCTTAGGAGACGAACTCAGAGGACATGTTCAGATCCGGGCGATCAACCACTGATGACTATCAACACAAGTTATCAGTCGTCACCCCATTTATATGGCCACCACTACTTTAATCAGTCCCATTCAGTTCCGACAACACCAACGCTATGCCACAACCGGTTGACACCTAACAACTTTCAGCCCCATTCACTTCCATCTACTCCGACAGCAGCGGTAGCTCCGGTCACATTTGTTCATTCTCCTCATCCGCCACAACAACAGAATGTGAGTTCTGTGCCCAACACTCCAACAGATGTGAATCAACAGTTTAATTTTATGACTGTTCCGTCGCCTATAAATCAGGGTTCTGTTCATTCACAACATTCTCAATATTCTACATCACCAGTGAGTGTGTCGGCACAATATTCGCCAAACACTCCATATTCCCCATCGCATGCATCGGTTCCTCAGTTCACATATCATGTGAACACATCTGGTGTCGGACAAAGTCAACAACAATCAGCGATTGCAACACTTTCGGGGCAACAGAACGCTGAGAGTGTGTTTAGCACAGATTCACAAATGTATGACGCAATCAGTGATTATATGAATTCGGGTTCCGTCGCCACTGTTGACACATCAAATGTTGAGCACAACATAAACGAGAGCTTTAACTTTGAAGAGAATCAGAATTTCTTTGAATCGCATAACCATATGATGGGACCAAACGGTGACGATTCGACAGTCGAAGGCAATGATATGCAAATGGATGGCCAGTCAATCGATGAGATGCCGATTCAGCCTCTAAACCAGATTTCAAAAGCCGAACAGTTTTTCGGAAGTTTCTCTCAACCAACGACTAGCACTAGTCATGAGTACAACCATCCAATAGCCACTACTTCCATGGCATACGTCCAGTCATCTAATTATTGGACGCAGTCTTCTCTAATAAATAGTGTTCATCAAAATTCGGGGCAAACGAGAAGAGAGTCGACTATATGTCCGCCACAAGTGATAGATTCGGCAACAATTTTCAGATCAAAGATGACGACGAATGGTGGGGTTTATTCATCGGTGACACCATTGAATGGAAACCAATTACCACTGAGTCGAGTCTCGAATATTGAATACATGTCATCTTCTAATGGAGTGATGGGGGGATCGGAACACCATAACGCCAGTGGTCAGAATCGAAGTTCATTGTCATTGAATAATGAGAGGAGAAGTACTTCATCTCCTCCTCAATTAGTGGTGAATTTAGAAAGGATTGACGAATGTAATGAAGAAGCGACGGATGATGTCTTCCTAAGTCCTGTAGGAGTAGCCCCTTCACCGAAACGCACATCACCGGCATTGCCGGCTATGGGAGCGACACCTTCTCATCCTTCGTCTTCATCGCCTTCTTGTTCAAAGCGCCTGAAACACAGACCGGAACCTCTTTACATACCTCCACACGTAAATACTTGTGGATATCAGTCACGTCTGCGTTCACCTCGACTTTGGGATCCGTGTGCAGTAGTGGACACAAAGAATCTGTCGCCCCCTCCTTATACGCCACCACCGATGCTATCACCCGTGAGGTCTGGACCGGGACTATTCTGGCATATTATAAGCGGATGTATGACTCCTAAAAGCGGAACAATTACTCCAAAATTTGTTTACTCTCGTAAGAGTTCTGTAGAAATGAAAGAGAAGACCAGTGAAGAAGTGTTTAACAATTGTCATCAATCATCTATAGCTCAGACACCGACCACTGCCTATGAGCCGTTTGACTGTGAGATCCCCGAAACAGATGTTCAGCCGCATGTGAATATCGGTCCCAACTTTCAAGCGCGCATTCCTGCGTTTAACATCAATAAAGATGAGGCACGACTTCGTACTGAAAAGGCAGACCTGGTTTGGGATCCGTCTTTGGCGGAAACGTTAAGCGATGAAGATATTGAGTCATATTTAGAGTTATCGTGTTGTGCGTGCGTTCCCGGTTCGGGACGGAATAAGGAGTACGCAATGCATTTACTTTATATCGCAAAAGGAGACATTCAGAACGCAATTGTCAAACTTTTAGAACCCCATCCGACCATTGCTGAGGGACACCCTCTGGTTGACTATCATTATCCAGGTTTGTTAGACTCATTCCCTTTTCTTTAAAATTTATATATTTGACTGTTTTATTGTCATATAATAGAGAATGACATTTGGGTGCCCACAGAAATTGAGTCCTACCAAAACGCACTCAACAAATGTGATAAAGATTTCTTTAGTGTCGCTAAAGAGGTGAGAATAGACTTATTTCTCTTTTATTTGACTAAAAAAATATATTATATCAAAAGGTTGGAACGAAAAGTGTCAAACAATGTATTCAATTCTATTATATGTGGAAAAAGGTCTGTCACGATGAGTACCGGCGTTTACGTGTTATTCGCCGAAAGAGAGAACACGAAACTTATTTCTATAATTTGAGGTCAAAAGAAAACGAAGAAAACAATAATAATAACAATAATAGCGAAGCAAATAATAATAATAATGACAATAAACTCGACATCGAAACAGAGATGAATGGGTTGAGTACTAATAGCGCGCAATCATCTGATATCGACGACAATATCTCGTCATTAATCGACTCAACAAATCCAAGTCCAGCGACAAGTATAGGCTCCCAAATTGCTTTAAACAATAGTAACAATAATAGCAATTCTGTGCCAGAGTGTAGTTACCCTTGCAAACTATGTGGTAAAGTGTTTCAAAAAGTTAAGTCCAGGTCTGCTCATATGAAAATCCATGGAAGCGGTTCCGCCAAATACTGACAAAACAAACAGTTTAACCGCTCTTTTAAAACAATTAATCATTTATTGAAAGAGAAATCAATATTTTATTCAAATTTGTTTATATTTTCGGATTAATTCATACAAATTGAGAGAATTTTTATTATAAATTATACTATAATTCCTTTTTTCATCAGAATTGTTAACATTTATTGTTCATTGATATCATCGAATATATATATATATAATTATATACATATGTTATTATATATACATACATAGTATATATATATGTCTTTAATTATAGAAAATTTATTTATAAGTCGATTATGAACTGAATCTCTCATTCAAATCATTGTCGACATTACTATTGAATGACAGCACTGTTTTACCCATCCCTCGATTTAATCGCTCGACTCATTCACTGGACGTTTGACTCAATTTATTGTTAAATATCTTTAAAAAAAAAATATTTTTCCGAAACAAAAACTGTTAAAATTCTTTAACTTTTATCAGATTTTATCTGTTATAAAATAACAACACCTCTTTTAATCCGTTACCGATTGATGATCAGCTTTTGAGCCATTAATCACATTTTGTTATGTCTAAGAGTTAGCCCAAGAGTTGTATACATTTATGAAGAAATGTAATCTTAAGCATAAAAAGCGGGTTTACTTTTATTATGAATTGTCTCTAAAACTTTTCAAGAGCTCAATGTTTGAACTAAATATGTGTTTATTCCGACTCCCGGTGTAATATTACAATTAGGAGTGCCTTCACTGTTGCAAAAAATGTCTGTTTAATTGAAAATCAAATTTATTTTGAATGAAAAAACCAATATATGATTCAGTGCTTTACAGTTCTGGTGAACTCAATTTGTTGTTTCGGACAAATGACTTGTAATTGAATTTTTATGTTTAATAATGTCTTTCTTCAAAAGTGTCTGACTTTAGTGTAAAAGCAATTAATTTATTATCTAATAATTGAAATAATTTTAAACTACAATCGGACCTGTATTTAGGCAATGGTTTGATGCGCCAAAACCTGTTGCCTATATCGAGATTTGCCTAAACCGGGATTAAGAAAAAGGCTTCATAGAAGCCAACGGTGCAGCAAAATTCATGCTTTTATCGGGGGTTCGCCTAAATAGAGACCGACTGTATATTTATCTTTAGATGAAATCAATTTTTTTCTCTGATCTCATATCTAATTAACTGTTAATTATTAACATTTGATTGAAATGTAAATATTATTTCAAATAAGTTATATATATTAAGGACTGGAGATATTTAAGAGACATTTAGTTTTAAAAAATTGTTTTATTTTTCCACAAATAATCCTAATATTCAAATAAGAGGCCGAAAATCGGTATTTCCCGTTCGAACTCTCGATTTTTGTTGAAGTGATGATCAAATCCTCTATTTTTCAATTAATTGTTTTTAATGAGTCGTTTCTCTATATCTTTAATTCTGGGCTAAAAAATAGTTCACTTTTCGCCAAATAATCACTTTTTGTCTACAATCGAGAGATAAGAATAACGAAATTGCCTTCGATTCGGTCCCTCTTTTCAATCGATGAGTATTTTTGAAAATATATTTTTCTAAATATCAAAACAATTGTTATTTTTCTTTTTTTTGTGTAATTTTAAGAACTAATGACAGAAATTGTACTTAATTTCAATCATCAATAACTGTATATTGAATTCAGTTTTCAATGAATTTTTTACTTAAAATAAGTTTTATGTTTCACTTATTATTATTATTATTATTATTAAGTTTTAAGTAATTCTTACATACATTTCAATTGTGTTCTTAGTTTTACCAAACATTTATTGAAACTAATAAAACAAACCATTGATTATTATTCAAATTAATGACAATTAATAATTTTTTAAAACTCTAATTGTATTTCAATTTAATTAATTTTCAAATCATTTTTCAGGATTTGATTAAATACTATAAGAATATATAATTCAATTGCTTTTTATTTGAGTTTAATTTCGTGGATATTTTCTTCTAAAGGTATGATATTTTTCATAAATATTTTGTGTTAAAAGTTTTAATTAATATTCAAATTTATCACAAAATTTAAAGCAATTAAACAAATTTATTGCTAACAATTGAAGTCAAATATCTTCAGTCACTTTTGTCTCTTAAAGTTTTAACAAAAGGACGTCATATAGAGTGCAATCAATCATTTTTTTTATTGAAGATCGCAGTCATTCGACTTTTTATTGCTGTTAATCTGATCACTGGTTTGGTTTTGAGAATCGTTAGACTGTTGTCCACCGATGACTAACTTTTCGAGTCTCTCTAAGTCTTCTTCAGACAATTCTATTAAAATATGGAAAATCATTAAAAAAAAAATTGTTGTCATTTCTTACTGTCTTTCGGAATAAATCTGAGAGACTCTGAGAATATTCAGAAACGCGACTTATTGTCCGGTCCATCCTTTAAGAACTCGTGTCCCAAACCATTACCACATTCACCACACGTGACCTTACATTAATTAAAGCAAATTTTATTTATAAATAATTACTCAAACGATTAGTTTTGAATACAATTAAAATATGTCGAAGAGTTGACCCCATTTTGAGAACAATTAAAACAAAAAAAATAGAAAATTAAATACTTTGAGAGCATTTCGATTGACATAACCGGAGCCAAACTCAGGTCTTCGCGCGACACTATTCTCGAGGAGAGTATCAGAAAATGAAGGCCACGGACTGTGGTGTTCAAACTTTGACACCGAAGCAAACAATTTATGGTCACATTTGGAACAGACGTAAATTCCTTAAAATATTTTCAAATATTTTAATAAAATTTGGTGTTTGAAACCAATACTGAAAAGTATAGAAAGTGATACCTGAATGCCAACAGTCTTTAAAGATCTCTGCACTCTTCCAACTGCAGAAAGACATCGATTCACAACTTTTCAGATATTTTTTCCTGAATTCAATTCAATTTAATTCAACAAAAAAATGTCGTTTTCAACAAAAATACAACGCTTTCAGAGTATTTCCTCTTTTAGTTTTAAAGCATTTATAAGTTAAAATCATGTGAAATCAAAAGACCTTGCTTACAATTATGCTCATAGTTAAATAGTTTAATAAGTATTACAGTAACTGTTAATAACTGTGTTGTAACGCTATAGTGTTCACAAACATCACATACAATAGCAGACATTTCATCACTCAATTAGCCTTTAAATGAATTAAAGGCCGATTTTTTCATTGGCTATGAAATGACGTCAACTCTTATATAATGTTTTAATATTTTAATCCCTTTTTTTACATATGATTTCTTCCAAATTATTGAACACTTATTAAAAATTACGTTTTATTTTAGTAATGTTTCCTAATATCAAGAATCAAATGTATATTAACTTTCATTTAAAAATCAATAAATATATTTTTAATATAAATTTCAATCAATAAATTATTAGACCTAATATTAATCCCATAATATATGCCCTAATTATTAAATGATAACATTATTTGGTTTAGAAGTGTTTTTTTATTCAAATAAACTCTTTTAGAGATAAGTAAAATAACGTAAAAATTAGGCCTAATATTTATAATTTTTACGTTATTTTACTTCTCTCTAAAAGAGTCTATTTGAATAAAAAAACACTTCTAAACCAAATAATGTTATCATTTATTAAACATTAAATTATGAAAATTGAGTCAAATTTTCAATTAACATATATTATCATTAATAAAGAATATTCTTACCAAGATAATTATTTAAAAAGATTAAACAAGATCTAATAATTACTGTTCACACCTCTACTCTTCAAAACATTGTTTTATTGTTTACAAACAAAACGAATTGAGATTTATTTAATCGATAATTAAAGTCAAATTGTTTTATGTTTTAATTAATTTAACCAAAACTTAATTATTAAGAAAAATGAATGAAAGCAAACTAATAGAAGTGAATTCTTCGTCAATCGTTGACTTAAAGGCAGAGTTATATCGAAAACAAGAGTCGTTTCGACTCAAGAAATTATCTCAAAGTCAACAATTGGTGGTCGAAAACGACACTAATTTATATGATATTAATTGCAAACAAATTAAGTATAAATTAGGGAAAAGAATAAGAGAGAAGAACGACAAGGAAATGGTCGCTAATAAACGCAAATATGGTATGAATGCAGTTGACATCAAAGAACCAAAACGTAGTGAAGAAGACATCGAAGTAGAGAAAGCACTTCAGAAGTCGCGACAAATGCTCGAAAAGAAGTCACAATTATATGAAAAATTGTCTAAAAATCCATATCTTTTGAATAAAAAAGAAGAGGACTTCGAAGAAGATATGGACGACAGAATTCTCGTTGATTTTCACCAAAAGTCTGTTTCCAATCGACTCTCAAGTGTTTCATCAAATTATATCAAAACAGAAGAAAGCGATTCAACTTATTTAGAGAACGGCCACAAAGAAGACAATCCAGAAGAAGAAGAATGGACTGAATTCATTGACTCATTGGGAAGAAGTCGTAAATGTCTTAAAAAAGATTTACAACACTTCATAGACAGCGATCGACAAACATTTGGACGCAATAGAGTGGAGGAGACCTCCAGAGTTCAGACTTCAGAGCTGTCATCTGTTTCTCATTTAACCAAAAATAGTGAATTATTGAGCGATGATTTGCGTCGAGAGTTAGAGAGAAGGGATTGGGAGACAAATGCTAGAAATGAAGTGATGAGTGAAAGACAATCAGAAGAACCGAAAATAAATAATTTGAATATTCATTACCAAAATGTTCAGAACAACGAAATTAGAGACCACGGAGTGGCCTATTATTCGTTCTCTGAGGATCAAAACACAAGACAACAACAAATGGACGCTTTGAAACAATTAAGGGATCAAACGATGCAACGAAAGGGACAAAAACAAAAACTCAAAGAAAAACGCAAACAATTAATGCGCGAAAGACTCGCAAAAGTGGCCCAAAGAAAGGGAATCGCTTTTCAACCAAAAGAAAGTTCGAGTGAATCTGAAGAACTGAGTGATGTCGAGCCTATTCTTCCAGAACCGAAACAAATTCCAAATAGTGTTCGGGATTGGGATGTCGGCAAACCTGAGTTACACGAAGTGTTATCAGAACTCAAAAGTAAATCAGTTTATAGTTCACATAAAAGTTATGTCGAAAAGTGCAGAGAAGAGAGAAATCCTGAATTCGCTCCGCCTTCAGGTTTTAACAGAAGTGAACCCAAAAACAATTTCAAGAATAAAACAAATAATTTGATATCAGAAAAGTGTGGATTTAGACAAAATTCAAAGAAAAACATTGAAATCGGAAGTAATTTAAATAATATTTATATGAACTCCAATAAAAACGCTGATAATATTGATTCAAATGTGTCAAAACAAGACGTAAATCAAGTGATAAGTAATGCGTTGTCTTATTTCAGAAATAACTTAAAGCAATAAAATAACTGATTTTCCGTTTAAGCGCTCAATTATTTCCAGTTTTATAACATTTCATAATATATTTATGTTATAAATATTTATATATAAATCAAATCAAATTAAATTCATTGAAAGTATTGGTATTATTGCGATATTATTCCAATTAAAACCATTTAAACTCTAGTTTTGATGAAATACTTGAATTCCTAATGAATGGATTGATAGAGAGAACACTGACTTTTAGTGACTGTATTCCCGGTTAATGTAATTAATCTGAAAATAAAATGATAATGAATTGCGATAAAACTCAAACTATTATCTGATGGTCTTTTGATCCAACAATTAATTATATGATAATTATATGGAAATAAATAACAAAAAACTAATATTTTTGAATAAATTTTATTCAAAAATCATTTTTTCTTTGATTTACTTAAAGTCTAAAACTCTTTAATCATCTAAAGATTAGCTCTACTCTTGAAATGAGTGATTTGTTTGGCATTTGTTTTCAATTGAATGCAAGTATTGATAGTTTTTGGTTTTAAATGTTTGGCATTAAAGCCAACATTTCAGCCAAGATTAGACCCAACACGAAGACATCAATGATTGGAGTGAAGCAAATACTTCAAAGAGTATTGAGAGCTCTAAATGTGAATTTCTCGTTATTGCCATACATTGCCGTACATTATATAAAGTGATTGCGAAGTAATAAAGAAAATCCTTGAAAAAGTTGTTTCGTTAGCGCTAACACTCGGACCTATCGGTGCTGTTGAGCCGGTGTTAGGTATAAGTAAGTAATGCAAGTCTTATAGTCTAATACATTTCCTCATTGCCTAAAGCACTAAAGGGCACAAAACGGGGAAAACAGAACTCTGTTCTGCAACAGTTCTGACAGTGAATGCGGTGCTGGTGTTCAACAACGACTGCCACAGTCTCTAAAGGCAACGTATAGGGCCTTCATTTAGTGCACTGACCCAATCGCAAAGACTCTATTCGTCGGCATTTAGTAGTGAAGCACAACTGCGAGAGAGAGAGAGAGAGAGAGAGAGAGAGCCACTCATAAACTCAGGCATAGGAGTAGTCGAAGTTCTTCAGTTACGGGACATTCAGTTTGGACTCAGAGATTGGCAGAGAAAGAGAGAGCCAGTTGTGAAGTGTAAGAGTCTGAGAGGCTCTGCTCTAAAACTTCAATATCTGTTGTGTTTGTTATGTGAGGTCTGATAAAAGAAGAGACAACACAACAGACAATCTATTGAACAATATTTCAATTTTTCATTTATTTTATTGAGTTTTTGTATTGAGTTATCACTTGTTGTTCGCAATTCTTATTTGAATTTCAATTTTTTGAAACAAATTTTTATTTTGAAGATATGATAAGTTGAACCCCATTTGTTAACTACAAAAATGTAGACAAAAGTTTGCTGTTTGTTATGTTTTTCAATATAATTTGTTATGAAAGTATGAGCTCTGACTACAACTCACATCAATATTCAAATGTAATCCAAACTACAACTGATATAATAATTCACTCTTTGTTTGCTCTTAAAGTTTGTGTTTTAAAAGTCTGTGATTGAAAACTATGGACTCAAATATGAGACAATATTTGACTAAAACTCAGTAAAATATAAACAAAATCTGATTTGTTTTGTGGATTAACCGCTAATTTCACTGTAAGTCAAACTATTTATGAAAATCTTATGCTTTAGTTGTCATTGAAATATACGACTCGTTTTGTTGTAAACGCCTTTTGTTTTTAATCATTTGTCAAATCAAACAAAACTATTGACTATTAGTCTAAGAAAATGTCAGAAACCGTATGTTTTGTGTAATGTTTGCTCTTTCACTAAATCTGTTGATTTCTTTATGACATTTAATACTCGTATTTCAATCTCTTATTTCTAATAAGTTTTTCATTACTTCCATATATTAGTTATCATTTGTCTTCCGTTTGCACTTCATATCAATTAAGTTAATACTAACCAAAGATAATATTGCACTCAATTGTTGATTAAATTTCACTTTTTCTTCCCTTTAATATGAATTCATATGAGATTTAATTGAAATAATAGACACAAATATAATATAAATGAAATTATGATAAAATTGAATAAAATATTCGCCAAATGTTTGAAGTTATGACAAACACTTCATTATATTTCAGTTCACATTCCCTTTGAATACCAGTTATTATTATTATTACAAAATAATACAATCATTTGGAATACGACTAAAGTTTAGTCACTAAACTATTTAATTCATTGACTCTCTTCTCCCCAAATGTATATCTCGTTGACTCCCAAAACTCATTCTGTGCTCTGAAATGGATTTTTCTCATTTCTGATTCAAGTTTTAGATCTAAAAGAGAGCATTAGTCGGAGTAAAGGATATTATAAATGATGTTGAGTTTGACTGAGAGTTACTATTGAGGGATGAATTGAAAGGATAAGAGAATTGAGAGAAGAGACACAAATAGGAAGACAGAGTCACTCGTAAATAGAGTCTAAGAAATCGATATTTTGTTTGGAGAGCATGAGCTGTGAATTGGATGAGCTTTAGATTCTGGTCCTCAGCCACAGATATAATAGAATAAACAGAATTAGTTGACATTTAGGCCTCAATCAGAATATGTGTGCATTGAATGCACACAAATGTGATGGCAATGAATCCATATTTAAAACTATCTATAAATTAGTGACCATTTAATACGATTAAAGTGTTTCGATGTAACACAAGATTAATTGTAAACAATTGGTCCAACATATCGACCAAATGGAAAACTGGGGTATTTGGGACTGGACTAAGTTTATTTGTTGCAATCATAGGTATTAATACTCTATTACTTCAATAACACTTTCTTATCGTTAGATTTCATCCCAAAGTCCCAGATTTCTTCCCATTCAATCCCTGCACTCCATTTCAATGAATGCATCTTTACTTACATTTATTGATATTTTAGGCCATTGGAATCGGGAGACCATTTGTTAGGATATCCGCATCCGAAAAATGGTGTAAACGGTCACGACATTCAAGATCTCGTCGCCAATACTCCCGTCGCTGCGGCTCTCTATCGCTCCGACAACAACTATTCCTACTATTATGCAGACAACCCGACCCGTTATCTGCCGGTCAGTGTAGCCAACGATAACCAGACAATAATGGATGGGCTGCGACTTCAACTGACAAAACGCAAAGGGGTTTCATTGCGTTCCCCTCCTGTCAGACGATCGACGGAATCTCAGGTCACACTTCGTGGTTGGCTCTACCGATTAGAAGGGGCTGCTCTCAAACAATGGAAAAGGAGATGGTGTGTTCTCGCCGACTACTGCCTCTTCTATTATAAAGGTATTGGTTATCGGATATGCTCTCAATTGACTCAATTTCATGCAAACATTTCAAAGCATTAGTTTATATAAAAACAAAAGTCAACTGAATTCTTGTTTTAGTTTTGATTTATTAGCGACTCTTTCCTAAACTGAAAATATCTCTGAATCGAGAGAAACCATTGTCTGAGTCTTTTTTATAATTAAATTTATTGTTTGGTTATGAGTCGTGATTATAACCAATTTTTCTCTGATAATAATCCAATTAATTGTCTAAATGTGAAAATAAATCAAACATTTCATTAGTGTTTTCTTAGGATTTTCTTCACTTTCATCGTTCAAAAAGCTTTTTATTGTAATTAACTTTAGTTTCGATTTGTTTTTACTTTCATTTCTCCAGAGATTTTTGGATAAATCCTATACTATTTTTTAGGCTCTGGTTATCTCTCAACTCTTATTTATTTGTAATATTGTTTTGTTATCAGAAAATTGTTTTGACATAATATTAGAGTCGATGACAAAGTACTCATTCGTTCGGATCATTACTCACAACAGAATTTATTTTCTCTTATTTTTGGCTCAGATATGGAAGAAAAGAAACTGTTGGGTTCACTACTATTGCCGAGTTATAAGATCACTCCCTGTCTAAGTGATGACGGAATTGCCCGAAAGTTTGCTTTCAAAGCAGAGCACAATAATATGAAGACCTATTATTTCGCCTCCGATTCTAAAGAAAGTCAGACCCAATGGATGAACTCTTTGTCGTTGGCGTCAATCATGCAATTCCCGAACGCTTTCTCGACAGTTCGCAATCAGGGGGACGGACAGGAGGTGGTAACCAACAACGATGATGAAGAGTCGGGTTTTGCCTCCTATCAGTCCCGCCGATCCATTTCCGGTGCAATCAATAATAATCAACAGTTTGAGGATAATATTGGTTCGGGTGATAAATATCCCGGTTCTTATAATTCAGTCGGTCTTCCATTGGTTTATCAACATAACCATTCGCGACAACCCATTCAAAGGTCTCATTACGTGAACGCACCCCCAAAACCAAAGCGCCAGTACTACGACAACTCAGATCTTTATGTGATCCCACCGTCAGCGCAATACCACAATCATCAGACACCAGATCTGATCGCACACGACTCATATAACAGTAATTTTCTGCCAAACAATTACTTCACACAATCATATCCGCCATATGAACAGACATCACCGCCTTTTCCTTTACCACAAGTTAGTCATACGCCCCGGTTTTCAAGACTTCCTCCGCGACCGCATTCGGCAGATTTTCTCGAACGCGATCAGGAAGAGGATGAAGACGAGGAAGAAGAGGAAACTCATAAAGTCATTAATGGAAGTTCTTATGAGGGGGCGACCAGTGGTAGAACTGATTATTTTAATGGTTCGCAACAAACAGAACCGCCACAAATAATGCCGATTCGACCTAAATCTAGCATGGACAGATATGATCCATATTCAAGATATTATTATGAACAACAGCCTAATTATGTGAGTCCTCCAAATTATCCTCAGTTGCCAAACAATACCAGTGGCAGTAAAGAGCCCCGTCCCTGGTCTGACTATTTAGTGGGCGCCACCAATAGTTTAACGTCTCCGCAAAGTGAGAACCAAATGATTAACCAGAAGTTCTCCCAATCGTCTACTTCTCATTTACCTCATTATCACTCATCGAATGCCAGCTCTTATGGATTAGAGTCAGAAACGCCGCGAAACTATCAGAGAGAAGAAAGTCTTCAGCGTTTAGTTCAGTGGAAGCAAAGGATGCTTCAGTCGCCGCTCAATAAAAGGAATTGGTCTCAACAACAAGCGATGCAACAACAAAGTACAAAACCTATGGAACTGCCCTCCAGACCACCGCTTCCAGAAGAATATCGATCAAAGTTTACAATAAAAGATGCACTGAAAGGCCCCCAACAAAGGGATTACAAACAGCAACAAAGGGAGCGATCAAAGAGTATTGGAGATGGTAGTGATTTCCAAAATCTAAACGACGATGAGTTACAGTCACCACAAAAGAACGCTTCGGTCAACTACTCCTCTGATGACGAAGGTTTGTCTCTTATCTCTCTTTTCATTTCATTCTTTTGCATTAAAACGTGTTTTACGCGAATTACTAACAAAAAATGTTTGCGATTAAATCCTTAACATTCAATCAATTTTCAATTTTTACTTATTTTAATGTTTTCACGAATCAATTTGAATGAAACGAAAAAATAATAGCTAAAAGTCAAAAGTTTAGACTCAGTTCGACCTAAACTAATGTTAGTTAATGTTTGATTCACACAAATATTTATAACAAAAAAAATATTTTAAGAATATAATGGTAACTATTTTTTGTCGTTTCTGTCGGATCACTGAATTTTAACTCAATCTTGAGCTCAAATAAAATACCTGCAAATGAAACTAATATAAGGATACATTTAACTCGAAAAAAGCTCTTCTTTTTGTTCTGTTCTTCTGACTAAAACCGGTTTATCATTTAATGCATAATCAGTTAATGTCTTGAAATCAATTGTGTTGTGAACTAACAACTAATAAAAGCTCATAAACTTCTCGATCTCTTCTCAAAGACAAATAACAAAACCATTAAAGAAATCAAAAATAAATTAAAACTTAATATTTGTTTCCAAAACTTAAGCCGAACTTAACCTTCGAATGTCATACAATCAAAGTATTAGTGATTCAATGAAAGGACAGTCAACTCCAGATTATATAAACATTAATAATTTGGCAAAAGATAGAGATCTGGACAGAGAGTCAGATCTTGATATAAGTAAAGAAGATTATTATAAGGCGTCGACAATGTTTTATCAGCGGTCGGGCCGTCAAAGTATTCTCATGAGTCCTATCAGTTTCAATGAGTCGGTCAGCAGTAAGAATGAAAGCGTTGGCCATGCATTTAGTAAAGTAGACTGGGAAGACCCCAATGTTGGCCTACCTCTACCCGATGAGGCATCTCTGGCCAGGACTGCGTCCCGAAGGAGTCTCAAAAGACTGAAATCAAATGATTCTCAAATTAAAAGTCAAAATGAATTCTCAAAACGAGAGTTTAGTTTAGAAAAAAGAGAAGACGGGGACGGAGTCGACGAATATTCCGTCAAATGTTTGCTCAAAAAGTATAGTGAATTTGAAAATAAAAATCATATTAAAGCGAATGACAAACAAACTGAAAGACAAACTGAAATTAAATGCTTTGATGCAGAAATTCAAATAAATTCGGTATCAAATGAAGAAACGAGTGCTAAACC
The DNA here is from genome assembly GCA_034695685.1 of Galumna lanceata. Taxonomy (NCBI): domain Eukaryota; kingdom Metazoa; phylum Arthropoda; class Arachnida; order Sarcoptiformes; family Galumnidae; genus Galumna; species Galumna lanceata. The sequence goes on from JAQFZL010000106.1 coordinate 19,351, forward strand.
ACTAATGAATGGCAATTTATTTACAAAGAGTTATGTCAGTGACAGTGAACTACATGACAACAACTCTTCAACTGCTGATGAAGAGAACAATACTTCAAAGTCGGCGCCTTTAATGTTGTCTCCACTGACCCGTGTTTTGGCTGATCTCAGAAAGACTGCTGACGTTCGCAAAGAAAAACAATATTTGTTTTCACGGAATCAGTCGTCTGTGAATAAACCACAACCAAAGGAAAATGAAATGATTGGAACAAATGGTGCGCTTCAGTTACTCGACACCAATAATGAAAAGTCAAATGAAGTCGAAGAATGTCTCAATAGGGAAACCTCTGATTATCTAAATATGAATCGATCCAAAGAAGAGGACGAATACGTGGCTATGGAGGGAGAGGACAAAGAAAGTGATGCCGGCGATGATGCCGATGATGAGGCGAGTCGTGATTTCGATACTATTAATTATCAGTCAGACATCATATCTGATAACGATATCAAACTTAAGGCCGGCTGTAAAATACGAACTTATAAGAAGCCACGACCAGAACCGGTGCCAAATATAGCAAATAATTCCCGTCTTTCATTAAACCCAAACCCCGCCTATGAAACATTGGGTGACGTCCGTCCGACCAAAGATAAAGAAAAAGAAGTCATAGACATTAAATCAGTTATTTCTAATGTTGAGGACAATAGCAATAATTCATTAGATAAACAAAGATCTCCGAACGCACCCTATTATATGTCTGATCTGATGTCTGAAGAACAACAGATTGCGCTCCAGAAAAAGTTTGCCGCCCGTCAAACGGGTTCTCCGCCTCCTTTGCTGTCGCGTTGCAATGCTCTCAATAATACAAGATATTTAGGAACCACTTCTTTACAAAAATGTGATGTCGGGAAACGTGTCAATAATATTAATAATAAAAATGATTCCTCGGTTTCATTAAATAACTGCATAACAAATAACATGAATAATGCCATTCAATTGTCTACAGACACCACTCAAATAGAAAATTCTCTTAAATCACTTCTTTTGCCAAATGTCTCAAAATTTTTGGACTCAGAACGCAATAAATATGAAGCGGGACATACACTGGAGAAAGTGCCTCAAACCGATAAACCATTTGTTCCCTATTCTACTAATAAAAGGTGTATAACCCCTGACTTCAACTATAAAACAGATCTCGAAATTGAATCACAAAATTTTGTGTCTGAAAATTCAATTGCATTGAAAAGACGGTCAAAATCTTTTGAAGGTTTGGTCGAACTTCAAAATAGTAAACATATCTATGAAAACCTTAGCCAACAGTTATTCGATCCCTTATCGCAATCAAATAATTGTGTTTTCAATGGAAGTGATGATACATTTTCTGACGACGACTTTATGGGAACAGAAGTTCTGCGAAGAGTAAGTAAAAGACATTTCGCTGAGAACTTTAGCACAAAGTCATCGCCACTCAGCCAACAAACTGTGCCATTAGTTGAAAGACTGGAAAAGAGCTTCGATGACTCAGAAACTGATTCTGACTTAAGTTCAATGATTGAGTTGTCTATAGGTGAGAGTCAATCGAAATCATCGAATTTGAAAATGGTCTCAATTTTGACCTCTTTCTTACTTTCTTTTGCTTTAATCAAAATTTACTAAAATTCACAAAATTTTAATTCCAATTCAAATGAAAATATTATTCGAATTAATTAAAATGATTTGAATTTATTTATAGATTCAGTTTCGGGTCCAATAATGGCTGAGAAGGTACGCAAACGTCGTTCATCTCACAAACGTCGCTCAAGAGACGATCTGAACGCTTCCGACTCAGAGGTGCAAAAACCGAATTCGATGACAAACAAAGCTATGCATAACGTCAAACCTAAGTCATTGAAAGAGCACAAGACATCGAGACTATGCGTCTCAACGGGTGATCTATTGGGCAAATCTCACGAAGAATTAGTCCTTTTGCTAATTCAGTTGAGAAGAACTCAATCACAAATCGCCAAAAATTGTGATCAATTGAGAATTCAGATGGAAAGTGAAGAGAAAATGATAGAAATCGAACCCCACAAAAGGGATGAACACAAACTTAAATTTAGAGAATTAAGGGAACGATTAGCTGAATATGAAAAACAATACGAAATGCAATTCCCACTAATAAATACCGTCGATAATATGGTTAAAACCACTAATACTATCAATAGTGAGGATTTCAGTGATAATCGGGCGAAGGCGGCCTCGACATCTTTTTTAGATCAGGTCTCGTTCGAAGAGGAAACCACTAATTTATCTGCTCTACAACAGGACAGAGAAATACTCGAACGCACTCTCGAAGGGGTTAAAAGCAAAGTCGCTAAAATCGGTACAGAATCGGGTCCTGTCATTAATTTGGAAAAACTTAAAAGACAGCAGAGAATGATTGAGGGAGAGCTCAGCCGTGTTAGGGGTCTTCTGACTCATTCGGCTAAAAAACTTGAAGAAAAATTTGCTGAAAACGCTCAGATAGAACAGGACGCCATGATTGCCAAGAATAAACTCAAGCAAGTTTTAGCTAATGAAGAGGCCCTCGAATCAAATAAGGCTTCTAATTTAGAAGCAGAGTTAGCACATATTAACCAAGTTATTGATGATCTCCACAATAGACGCGTTGAACTGAACGCCGCCATCGATAGCATTAAAACTGAAAAAAAGAAAGAAATAGTGAGAGCCAGTCCTACAGGTCTGGCGGGTTCTGTGCCTCTTCCCGGCAAAAAGAAGATCTCTTCTACTTATATGGAAACAGATCTGGACTCAATGGACACAAGAGATTTGGCGCACTGCCCGCGAAACTCAGGATCTGAAGGAGAAGACACTCCTCTATACGAAAATCTGGAAAACAATAATTTACCGAATCTTAACAACGATTTGTTTTCCACAACTTTTCAACCGACAGAAGATTTACTCAATTCTAATGCCGAAGACATAATCGATGAACAAATGAGACAATTCTATGGAATAATTCCACAAAAAGTAAATGAAATAAAAACGGTAAGAATTGTCAAAAGAGAAGCCGAACGACGAAGAATTCATTTCGGAAACGGATCATCAAAAAGTATTGACTCCTTTTGGCTGAACAGTCAGTTCGACAGTGAGCTAACCGGTGGTGCAGTCGGTGGTATTGGTTCAATTCCTCCGCCTTACTATTATGAAGACAGGGATGAAGATATGGATGAGACGATTGGCAATAATTTTAGTCAATTGGATGACTGCAATGACGGCAAACACTGTATGATTGATAGTCTGAACGCAGAGTTCAGAAATAATAATCTCTTCCAGAAAAGCAGTTTTTTAAATGAGAAACAGTTATCACAACCACAACAAGAGGTGAACTATATTTTTCAAATATAAAAATAAAATGAAAACTTTGAATGCATTGAAACAAAGCATGACTTGTAATGTATTGAAACAATTTTTTTAATTATTAATTTATTATTAATTTATTCAAATGAATGCGTGTATTGAATGCATGTTAACTTTGTATAAATGTTTATTTGACAGCTCTTCTCTAGGCCTGAGCGCACTCGAAGCGCCTCACTATCACTTCCTTCTACTTCTTACAACTCTTCCGCTCTGTCTTCTACTCCTTTTTCATTTCGTTTGACACATCTTCGCCGACTTGAATCTAAATATGGCCGACTTAGCAGTGGTCGTAGACATCATACCATATCTAGCAGTCAACCCCAGTTGTCTGAATCAGTAAATGCTAATTCGGTACACAATATAATGAATGCCGACAAACACTCACTTTTAGCTATCATTTTCTTTATTATTTATTTTTTGTTTCTTTCGATTTATTTTAATTGTTTTTTGTTTCAACTCATAACCAGATCTCTAAGATATGGCGTTCTAGAGATGACACAGTCGTTGATCTTCGGCAGAGGACAGTAAATACTCCGGATATTGTTAAGAGTACTATTAAGAAAAATGAAGACTTCGATGATAAGCTAATTGAGCGCGAAGTATGTCATCAATTATTTCTTACATTATATTAATGATTAACTAAAACCCATTCATTAATTTATTGAATTCAGTTAATGCTTCCAAAAAAGA
>JAQFZL010000107.1:0-23402 GCA_034695685.1 Galumna lanceata
TTAAGTTTAAGTCTTAACCGACTTATCGAACGTATTATACATTCATTTAGTAAATCATCTTCTGTTTCATCTCTCCCCACTTGATTTGAAGGCAAAAATTTATACCTTATTTTATTAAAATTGAAAATTTTAATTTATTTTCACGAAATCATTGGAACGACTTATAAATGTTTCTGTAATTCATTTATAAAAATAATGATTTTATATTCAAAATAATCATAATTTGTTGAAAAATATGGCATAAAATTTGTGTTTAGTTTAAAAGCATTCAAAGAAGGAATCAAAAGGAAAAGAAATTTAAATACAGTAATAAATAGTTATCTCTAAACGAAAACAATTTTTGATAGTTTGAAAATAAGTTAAATTTTATTTTAATTTTTTTTTATTTTTTATTTCAAATTCAAAATTTAATAAATCTTTAGTTTTTGAATGAGTCTATAATTTCACGAAAATGATATAATCGAGTTTATTGTTATATCAAAGAGTTAAAGACCTTATAATGTCTTTGCGATGAAAAACATTCATTTATTATATCAAATGTCTTTCATTTACATAACAATTGTTTACCAAAATATATACTATACTATTGATACTCAAATCGCAATTTTAATGAGAAATTGATAGTTGACTTAATTTGCAAAAACCTATTCTTAGTCAAAACACCCTTTCATTTGTTTTTCATATGAATATCAATTAGATTGAGCAAGCGATTGAGCAAGGCAAATAAGCAAATAAAAGAGATAAACACAATTGGAGTCCTATTTATTGCTTATCACGGGATCTAAAGTTGTAAACAATTAGTTGTACAAGGACATTTCTAAAATAGACTCTTTAAAAGTTGTTTGCAGTTTAACAAACAAGAAGGACAAGTAAAATAATAAAATGAACATGCTCAAATGCTCAAATGTAAATCTTTTTCATTTTTACATTAAAATAAAATTTATGTTTTATAAAGAGTGATAAGAGTAATGACATTTTAAAATAGAGTTTTTTATTCAAAAATCGTTATTTAATGTGTTTTGAATTTATAATTAATTTCTAATTTGATTTAAATTTGAATTTACTTAAGAGTTGTAATGATTGCAATGTTTTGCTGTCGTTGTTTATCAATCAAAATAGCCTTTCATTTGTAACTTGAGATGAGTTATCAGATAAGCAGTTAATTGTAGGCTTAATTAAATTAAAGGGCAAATAAGCAAGCAACTTCAACTTAGAGCAAGATTACAACAAATGCAAACTAACAGTAAATGCAAATACTTGTGCAGCAAAATTGGCTCTTGGCATGTCTCCAGAGTTGCTAAGAGGATTGGCTAATTGAATTGACTAAGATATAAGATACACATATTTCCAAAGAATGCAATTCAATAATGAATATGAATGATGTGTTGGAGTATTGGCTCAGTATCTGCCGTATTGGCAATTGAGCCCCAATTCATTGTGGGTTCTGTCTGTCCAAAGACACAACTTTTATGTTCAACTGTTTTCTCATATAATCAATATTTCAGTATTTCCAGGAATAGCCAATTGTGAACATATTTGAGGGCCCTTTCCGTGAATGACTCGATTTGTAGACAAAAGTTTGAATTCATTTTCCGAATACAATATTCTTATCAATTGATTCAATGCATTAAATATTTGTATTGAAAATATGATAAATTAATAAGTGTTGGGCTTCTGTTTAATGTGTTAGTGCTCTGTATTTGCCAACAGTGTTGTCGTCAGTACTTCCAATTGTTCGTCTCAATAGTAACCCAAAAGAAATTAATGGTAATTCCCAGAAGCAATATATATATACAATTCAAAGGATGAGTCAATATTTTTGAGTAAATTATAATTAATAATAGAAAAGAAAATTAAACAAATTTATTGTGAATTTTTCACATTATTTGCTTTCTTCAATTAATTTACTAAAAATAATAATTAGTCGAACGAATGTTTTCTTTGATAAATGAGATAATTCTGTAGTAAACAAACATTCAATTCTAGAAAACAGTATTTTGTGATCAAAAGAGACAACTATTTTGAATATTTGTTTGATTTGATGTCAAATAATGCAAAGAATAAACGGAGAAAATAGAAAAATTATCATAAAATGTTATTTCCTCTAAATTTATTATATCCAGTCATGTATTCCTAGAATATTATTCCTATTTTATGAAATTCTATACACACATGAATGGTATGCAAAATGAAACCATAATTTATTAATGCGATTCCAAAAACATATCTATTTATTAGAAAAGAGTCATATCTTTGAATCAAAAGAAATATTAATCAATTGTGAGATACATTTTCTCGTTTTCAGATCTGATTGAGAGCCGGAGCCGATTAGTTACACAATAAGATTAACGATTACTCACTAAACTCATTGACCTCAAAAAAGTGCTTTACTAGTGAGTGTTGGGTCTCTCACTCTATGCTAATCTCCTTTCCAATAGAGGACAGTCTCATTATAATCAACATTAGTTATCGATATTTGAATTAATTCGGCTCTTAATTAGCTGTAAAGCAAAGGATTGAATAAAACATTTATTTTAATATCGATTAACAATTAAAGGAGTATTAGTGAAACGACTCTCAACTTTATTGAGTAATATTTGTGTTGTAATAGTTTTGGGAATAATATTACTTTCATCCGATTTAAGGATTAAATTAAATGAATGCGAATTCAGTTCAATAAACGATAAAATTATACATTTGGACACACATTAAGAATAATTGCAAAGAAATAAAAGTAGTTCTAAATATTAAGGGTTTTATACATTTTTCAATGCCTTCCTTTGAATACTTGAAATATGTTGAGAATTTCAACTACTTTTCCAATACTCTTATACTACAGAAAAATGGGACAAAATATCAAAGAAGATATTTCTGAAAAACTACTCTAAGAAATTGCGGATTATTTTTCTGTAAAAATTTGAAACTAAATCTAAACCTTTTTTTCACATGAATTTTGATAAAAACATTCTTCTGGAGTTCAGTTAATGATAAGAAGGGAAAAGAGATATTTGCGCACAAACTCTGAGCTTACAGTTCTTCTTCAGTTCATTACTTTTGTGAACACAATTTCAATACTCTGTATATACTTTTATATTATGGGCAGAGATTTGATTCACACGACAAACACATCAAAAGTACTTCAAACTAAAAAAACTGAAGAAGAGATGAAATGTATATATTTATTGAGAGACAAGAATTCATTATCTTATAACGTTTAAAATTAAAATTACTTTGCCAATAGAATTAAATTTAAAACATCTGTTTCATGTCAGTCATAATCTTTTAACATTTCTTTATTCAAAATATTATTCATACATAACTTCGTTATTCTGTGCATTATTTTACTTTAAAACCAGTAATAATATATGAATAATAGTAGTTGTGCTCTGCTTTCTAATACCAATCGAGTCCTCAATTTCTATTCTGAGCTTTTTTTGTAAAGTTTTCATTCTTTTAAAAAAGGCTTCTTTTTTATGAATACAACTATTGTATTGAATAACGCAATAAATGCATTAACTTTTCAGAGAAAAATTTAATTATTTCTTATATCTTATATCTGATGAATAAAAAAAATTAAAGAATCGTTTGAGAAATTTACAACTCGTGACTTATAACCACAAGGTATTCAGTTAAAATCCCTTATCCAAGAGCTGTGAGTGAGTCCAACCATCAAAAACAAATTAATAGCTAAAGAAATACTTTTTTTTTATTTCTTCGCAGCAAAACTAACTATTTATGCCATTTATATGAATGGGTTTTAATTTCTAAGTATGACTTTTGTGAGACTTTTTCCTAAATTATTCTCAACAAACAAATTAATTTTCAGCTCCCGTTCCGACACTTTATCCGATGGCCACTGAATTATTATTTTATTTGAAGTTTTATTGAATAAATAGTAAATATATTTAGAAAATGTAATAAATGTATTATTCATTTGATTGAAGTCCGAACTGTAAATATCTATAATTTTCTTCAAGTCTAGACTTTTGGCTTCTTTTTACTATATTTCTATAATATTTCCATTTATTTAATATTATTATTGATTTCTTGTCTTTCACTTTCACTCTCACTTTAATACTTTTCATTGGAATAGTTTTTAGCGAAAAAACATCAAATAATATGAAAAAACAAAATATAATGGAATATAATATTTGTTGAGTCGAGTAAAACATTGAATGAATGGTTCAATGGATCTCTTAATGAAAAAATATTTTTTTTTCAATCAATTTCTTTGAATTCAAGTTAAAAATTAAGGTATATTGAATCAAAAGCTTTAAATATATATTTATTTGATTCCGTTTTAGAAATATTTGCTCTTCATATGACTTCGGAACATATTTAGCCTTTTCTTAGGAAAACTTTATTCTTGTTTTGTATCGAATTTAAAGTTTCATTTTGTGTTCAATTTTCAAAAAGAGAACATAAAATGGAAAATATTTTCCTTTTTTTATTCACTATATTATTGATCGCATGTCATATATGTTTACAGTTAGCCTCAATTTTTGAGGTCAGGGATGAAAATCTCAAATCATTAAAAAGTAGCAAAAATTTCTTCCGAATAACATTTTAAATAGTTTTGAAGAAATTTATTGAAAACCAAAAATAGACTCATCTCTGCTCTCAATTATAATACTTAGCGAATAATAAGCGATTCGATGAAACTTTTGACAGCACTCTTAAAATCGTAGACCAGAATAAATATTAACTCAACTTTTATATATATAGAGATATGTTATGAAAGATCAAAAAAAGCTAAACATTCGGCACTAAACTTATTATATGATTCGTTAATATCGTTATGAATACTTGAATTCCCTTTCAATTGTAATAATCACTTCTATTACTCAAAAACCCCTCAAATATCAAAACTCTTTTTGTGGACGAGTCTTAAAAATGCAAATTATTTTCATTCCATTAATATTTCATCGAATATATGAATTTCAGGGAAACGGAGAAAGAGAGAGAAGGAGAGGGGAGAGAGAAGGAGAGAGGAGAGGGGAGAGGGAAGGAGGGAGAGAGAGAGAGAGAGAGATTATTGATGACAAGATGGATGATCTTAAGGGCAATTTAAGAACTTTACCAGAAATTGTTAGCAATTATGAGAAACTTTCTGATGAAAACATAGATATACTGATAGAAAGAATAATTTGAATTAATTACATAATTTTTTATTCATTTTCTGTCAGGACTTCACAATTTTCTTCAATTTTCAACAATTATTTAAAAGGTTTGACAGAAAGTCTGTAAGAAAGCAAAAATAAAAAGCAAAACATCTTAAGACTTGTTATATAAAAATAAATAAAATATAAGTTTTGAAGAGTTTGAAAGGGGTTTATATTTGTTTTTATGACAAATGAGTGCACAGAAATCAGACACAAAACAATTTAAATGTTAATTAGAGAACATAATTTTTTTTGTCTTAAGACACTTAACTAAAAAAGTGTTTTAGATTTGCAACAAATCATTGTTTTAATTATGAAATTTGAGCTGAAATTTATGCGAATTTATTGTATTATATTTAAGATTCTATTATTGCTTTCATTTATGAAAAATATCAGTCATTAAGTAATTAGAAATTCAGGAAACTCTGGATTTACTCAATTCGCTACTAATCTTTCAACTAATGAAATATAGTTGATATAATCAAAATTAAAGTTAGCTTTAAATTAGCTTAAATTTGCTAATAATCATAAAATGCATCACTCGTTGCAAAAAAAAGCATTTTTTTCTTAAAAAACAATTTTAAAATCAGAATATTTGAATTTAAATCTAATTAACCAAGATCATTATCTCTTCTCAATAATTTTCATTCCATTTTCATCAATTTAATATTTAATGTAACAAGATCGATTATTTAACTTGCATGATAACATGAAAATTATTCATATGAATTTTAATAGTCAAAAAGAGCGGTTTAGGTGGAATGAGCAAGGTCAATCCACTCAAACAAACAATCAAGAGATCACTATTTAAATAAATATTATTATCAAATCTATTAAACAAAGAGGAAATTACAACAATTTAAGCGATAATATAGCAAGATAACATTTCAAATAGATTTGTTTAATGAGATTTTCGAGAGTAAGAGTTTGGTCATCTCATGCCTTAATGGACATTAATATCTGTTTACTCTGGGCGTAGATTTGAATAAGGCAGGTCAAATTGAAATTAATATCTATAGCAACTCATTAGAGTCCAATGAAAACATTGAAAGAATTTCTCAATTTTTCTAATTAAAAGTTAGTCTGTGTTAGTCTGTGGCCAAACCCTCGTTTTGATTGACTGTTCAATAGTTTAATTTTCGGAACAGATTTTAAGGTATTTTCAACTGAAAACAATTTTAATTAAGTAAAGACAAATTTTTATATATAAGCAAATGTATGAAAAAATAATTAATTATATAAATTTGTTTAATCAGATGAACAGATATTCTAATTACAAACAATTTATTTTCTTTTGATTTATAGCAACCATTTTTCATATCCACTTCAACAGAGTTTACAGAATACTCTCATCTCTCTATTTGTCCTCTTTTTTCACTCTAAAATGTGATGAATAAATTTTAGGATAAGTTTCACCCTTCAAATAGAATATATGTTTCATAAAATATTGATTATTTTGAGGCTAAAAATTTGCTTAAAATACAAAATTCTTTGAAAACAAAATCATTGAAATTTATATTCAGTTTCTTTAGTTATTCAGTTATATATAACTTAAATATCAATTATTAAAGAAAGGTTTCTCTCATTTTGACACAACATTCAAGTATTGTTTTTCAACACAATTAGTATCGAATTCTTCGTTTATTTCTTTATTTTTGGAGAAAGAATTTGAAAATAATTATCATATATTTGAACAAAAAACCATTTCTGGCAGTAATTTGATAACAAAGACTATTATTATTTAGCTTTTGTTTTGAATACTAAAACCTCTAATTTTTGTTTTCATTAGAAATCTAATCATCGTTTGCTTTCAATGAATTTCAGTGCAATTATTTATTTATTTTTTGTGCGCAAAACAGAAGTTTTTACTTATTTTCATCAAAAAAGTTTTAATTTAAATAATGAATTATTGTTTGAACAAAAGGGAAGCTTTACTTAAATTTTTTTAAAAATGTTTTTTTTTTGTATAAAAATAAAACATAAATTATTATTTTAAGCAAAACATATATTAAAAGCTGAGCTAAAAAATTAACAAAAGTCACGATATTTTAAACATAGTGTATGTGTTCAGTGATGTTCAACGGGTGTAGAATCAGAAGATCATCAAGCTTGATTTGAAACTTAAACCAAGAGAGCTTTAGGGCACAAATTATCCTTTGACTTCCAATGAATTATTCAATGTTTTTAAAAGACATAAAATCGTTATATTATATCTGTATGTGTGACTGAACAGTGGGTTATTCTCAAAGTATAGACATCACTGTCTTTCAAATTAACGAATCATATATTTTTTCTTTTGTTAAGAAAGGAAAGCAAACAATTTTCTGAAATTAATAGTGAAAAATCGGGCAACAATTTAGTAATCAACTTGGTAATTAATTCTGATTCTTCAACTGATAATTTTAATTACAGGAAATTATAATAAATACGAATTGAAAGAAGATTTTTGTCTCAATTGTTATTTATTTAACGAGAATAGAGTAAATCTATCGTTAAATTAAATACAGTATATCTATAAGTAGTCGTAAGCCATAAGAATTGATTCGTTTGTTATTTATCTTTAATTTTGAAGAGAATTTTTGCTTTACTTTTACTTTTCATATGATTTTTTTCAAATACTCTTTTATTGTTCAGATTATTTTCCTGCGCTCCAGAAAAGACTGTTTTCTCTGCAAACCAAGAATTTTCTGATAAAATAGATGACAAAGAATAGGAAAAATTGATGACGAGATAGAAAAAGTGTTTTTTCAAAGAAGAAATTCTTTTATAAATTGTTGAATTATTGTTGAATTATCCGTTTTATCCATTTTTTTTGGTCTATTCTTACGTTAATTCTTCAGTTAAGAGAAATAACAAAATAAAAACTGAGAGTTGAAAAGATCATAAAATACAGAAAAGAAAAGGAAGTGAAGAAGTTTTGTTATCTCTGAAGACATCCTTCAGATCGACATAAAGAGACATAAAAATAAACTAAAAATTCCCATTTTTTCTCTATTCTCAACAGACAGAGATTTTCACTAATTTTTAATTAGTTTTAAGAAAAAAATGTTTAGTTCGAGAAAATTGAGTTTAGATTAGATTAAAAGTAAACGTAAGGGTAGTTTCCACTGAAGTCAGGGGTTTATTGACGTAGACTCACTTTTTAAAGGAATTCTTGAAATTAAAGGGCGGACTAAATTAACTTTTGCCGCTCTGGACGTAATCCAAATCAATTTGGGTTTAATACAATTTTTCACTACAGGGTTATGGTTATAGTTATGGCCATTTTTTTTACTATTTTTGTGCATCAGATAATAGAGTCACAAATGCATGACATACCCCTTGGCATCACCGCAGAGAAAAAAAGGGTTTTATATTTATGAAGTCATTTTAAAAAAAAAGACTTATTTGACATAAGAATAAAAGTGGAAATGTATCGAAAGAATTGAAATCCGGTTGCGATTAATTATATACACAAAACGATAGGCACAGAACCAGAAACAGATATATCCATAGAATAAACTGTTTTGAAGTGAATTTAAAAAACAAGAAAAAAGACGAAATCGATAAGAAGAGAGTAAATGAGGGAAAGATAGCTAAAAGGTTGGTACTAATGGTATTATTATAATAGAGGAATCAGTTCGTGACTTTAGTATTAGCCATCAATAAGTGATTTATGTCTGAATTTCGTGAACTATAGCTTTGCATTATTTTGTGTATTATATACTATTTTGTTGGTTCTATTCAAAGGTCATAATATGAAGCGTCGATATATTCGCTAAACACTATAGAACTGCTGAAAAACCAAAGCTAACCATAAGTGTAAAACGAATTAATGCCTACGGTATGTGTTGGCGGGAGACGACCAAAGCCTAGACTAGGAGTGAATATAAAAAATTGGTAAAAATAAGGGAATGCATTGAATTTCTCACTAACTGTTAAGTAAATCGATTTTCGAGTTTTTCTTTTCTCGGAAGTCAAGCAATAGTTGGGAGCGAACCGAATAAATGAACGTTTCTTATATGCACTCAAAAGAAATAAAGATTTTCTCTGTATATATCAGAAGGACTGGTGTTTTGCTTTGAGTCATTGACTAACCGGCTCTATGGTCACCACCAGTGGCTTCACGACTCTTATGGCTTGACAGCCAAACCCTTCGACATTCAAAGCTTTGACATTGAGTTTTATTACCAAAACTAATTTCAACTAATTTTACTAAAACTCAACTCAAATAAAAATCACATATTTTTGTGATTTTTGTTTTAATAAATTATAAATTTCCGTTTCTATCATTAAAATGTGATTTTCTCTAAATTGACAATAATTGGAAACATTGTATGCCTGCCATCAATACTTGGCCTCAACTAAAGTGTTGGCTCCAACGGTGCAAAACTGTTTGGCCATTAAATGCCTTTTCATAGTTTGGTCTAAGAATTAAAGAATAGTTTGTGGAACAGTAATATAAGAACTGGTATATGAAAGAAAGCCACAAAACCAGACCTGAATTCAAAGTGAACCCTACACTGGGAGCCGGTATTCAAAGCAAAGGCAGGAGTAGTCCCCACTTTTGGAATCTATGTAAACATTTGAGCACAAAAAGCAAAAAAGAAATAAAAGAGGAAGAACTCAGAGGAACTGATAGAGAGGGAGAGAGAGAGAGGGAATACATGCCAATAGTTAAGGAAAAGACTGAAGTTTGAGAAAAATGTTTACTGTACTCTCCCTGTGCTATAAAATTTGCAGTTATGTCAGAATTATGTGTTTCGTTGTTTATTGAGAAATAAATTTTAATGAAAAATATTGGAATAAAAGATAAAAGCGATTAACTTCTTCTCTATAATTATTATCATTCATATGTCGTATCAGTCCCTAAAGGATATGACATTTGCAGATGTGATCACTTATTTGCTTTTTTGTCAGTCATTTAACCCAAACGATAGCATTGAATCGCATAAAAACCTGAATTCAAACAAAACTTATTAGAGAAGCCTTGAAAATGTTTTCCATAATTTCTGTTCCAATGATAACCCGCTGTTGACTTTCTTTCAGTTTTTAAAACTACAGCACAGAATGTCATCCCAACAATAAACTACTGATTAGAGTTGGGTTTAATGTTCTGCTCCTTAACTCTATTACTCAATTGAGAGGGGATTGTAGTTTTGACAACAGATCAGGCCTTCGATTGACGAGTGCATTGACGTATAGTTTAGGTCCGTATATGCCATATGTATTGGCATAAAACTGTAAGCATTGATAACATTTATGATATAATATACAAGTGGTTCAGTTAAGCACAACCACATAATCACACAAAAAATACTATTTTCAATAGAAATACACATAATTTTCATTAATAATGATTTCCTTTCGGATAAAATTATTAAACATTTTTTCCGCATTTTTTTGTGATTTTAGTTTAGTATTTCCAGAGTTTGTTTCAACATAAATATCAGCGTAAAAAGTGTTGAAAATCGATAAAAATTCCTTAACTATTGGCTAAACATAAGAATCCTTGAAAATTGACAGAACTGTCTAAATGTCTAAATTTCATTTCTATTTGAAAAGTATTGCTGTAATTAAAATCTGTTCTAAAAAATTCTGAAAAGCGTTGGAATGGAAACAAATGAAAAATGTTTGGTTAGTTATACCAATAGATTATACGGCAAAAGGTTTTGCCTCTAATTTTTCAATTGCTTTAACATAAATAATTCAAAAGCAGTGGATTAACTCCACTCTGAAGACAAATCACAGAAACAGATATAATTGTGACTCAAATAAAATAAAAATAAATTTAGTCCAACACTAATGTATAATATCTGTGCGGAGCTCTCCAGAGCCTATGGGGAAGATATATAGCTTAGACCCGAGAGAGGCAATACTAGAGTGAAAGTCATGGTTTTAGTGCATTTCATTTTTCAGTCATCTTTTGCCTTAACATTATTTTTATGGCTTGAAAACTAGTGAAGAAATATTGTGTCAATTGCTTAACAGTTATATAGTTTTTGAGTTCATCAGTTGAGACGAGTCTAAACCAATTGTCAGTTATATTGCATTACAACTAAAGCCTTAAAGTTTTAGTTAAACCTTTTCTTTTAGTTTCTATTCCTTAAAATTTTATATATCTGTGCAGTTGTGCTGAGAATTGAATGGATTTTGAAATGCTGTAAAAAAAGTCACATCTCTTTTTAACAACTTTGAAATGAATGAAATGAGTGTCACATTTCATTATCTGCTTAACTGTTAACTATAAATAAATATATTTCTTGTGTTGGTTTTTGCTCTCTTATAGTCAAGACGTGACCAATCATTTCGAAAAAATCTAAGCGCACAGAATATAAGCCATAGAATCGACAATAAAAGTGAAAATTCATATTAAAAATATATATTCTATTAATATGTTTAGTAGTCATTCAATTGAGGCTCAAATCATATTTTCAAAGCAATAATTTATAACTCAGTCTTTCAATGAAAGTATAAGTTTTATATCTTTTCATTGTTTGTGGGTTTGTATGGTTTGTGGTGCGCTTCTGTGTTGGCGTTGTGTATGTGTTGTGTTGGTGCTGCCAAGCGTCCAACCATTTAATGGACACTTCATTTTTCACAGCTCTCATCCCTTTTCTATGAGAATCACTAAACTGGAAACAGAAAAGAATAAAATAAATATATTCCCAGAAAATTATGCACTCATTTGAAGGGACGGCCATTCACTTACTCCCGGCTTAATTCAGTTTAAGTCCTGTCTTGGTTATTGCTATTATCGTGAATAAGATGATCATCAAGGATATTTTATGTTATTTAAAACCATTGCCGAGATATACAGTTAAGAATAGAATTTGAAAATAAGCATGCTTATATTACAGTAGTGACCCCCTACCGATCCCATAATAATTTGCTTTATGTGAACTTTTGACAACTTTAACGGTTAGTTAGTTCTGGTAATACTACTGGCAGTGCACGAAAGCCAACAGTTGTGCACAAGTGGGGAGGCCTGGGATGTGACACATTCGCCGGATTAAAGTTCGTCGAGTTTTTCGACATCGCGTAACAAATAAAAGAAATATTAGGACTACAGGAGAACACAAGAGAGTACAGGAGAGCCGTTTGACTCGTTTCAAACCAGTTTATGGAAAGTTGTGCTCAATTCATATGTTCGCCGAACTTATGGTTAATAACAAAATTTAATATTTTTCTGACAAATTTGATGAAAAAGCCGAGAGTTGTGCTAAATATATGAGTTTCAGTTAGTTTTTTACAAAAATTTCGTTCGCTATAAACCGAAGTGACTGTAATATTCTGTGCATAAGTGCTTAGAGGTATGCCTACAATTGAATTGAGTGCGAATCCAAAGCTAATGTATGGAAGGTTAGAATGAATGCCTGTTCTCTAACTCTCCACATAAAATGCGATTCGAAAGAAACAGAAAGAATGTGAGCGAAAGTATAGCCAGAGTTGTGAACAGAATATAATCAAAGGCTAACTATCGGTGTTTATATAATTTAATCGAATTAAGTGCGAGTCATAGCCGTTGCCATAGACTGTGTCGGTATAGCCATAGCTAGTGCTTTGTAGTCATAGCCAGAGCCTCGACTTGTACTCCGGCTTTGAAGACGAAGCCCTGGTGTTATTGACAGCCAATAGGGAAGTGGGTTAAGCCGTTCAACCAATCAGATGACGGTTATATCACATGCTTTTGTTTGTTGATAAGAGAGAGAAACCGGCACTCAATTGGCAACAGAGACTTCCATAGAGATTGTATGAGAGTGTGTTCAACACAACCAACATTTGGCAGCACTGTTACGAAGGGAAGGCTGTGCACAGCAGCCAACACACGAACAGCTGACACGAGAATAACAACAACAACAGACAGACTGCGACTCAGATCTGAGAGCACTCACTGTTGTTATTGTGAACCATACGATACCAGCCGTACATCAAAACTAATCAATACTACAGACTCTCTGATGTTGAGAAGTCTTTAACCATTAGTCCAACTGTTAATAACCGCACAGAATATTAATACCGGTTTTAATCATAACTTAAATTGTGTGCCGAAGAGGACATCATTTGTATCATTAAATAAGAGTAAAGTTTGGCCTAAAACTAACGTTATTTTCGTCGCTTTTTATACACTTTTTTGTTGTGTTTTTAAACTGAAAACTAGTCTTCAATTCAATGAAAACTCTCTCTCTTTGTATTTGAGATCCAAAACAAAGAGATTTGTTTTTCATTCATTTCTTATCCGACTTTTATTCGGTTTTTAGTTTTTATTTAATTTTTATAAAATTTTATTTAAAATGTGTTTAATTCGGACTCAAAAGAAACAAATTTTTCGCCGAAAAGCGATTATCGAAATACTTAGTATTAGATCCATAACTGAAGCCATGGCTGTCATTACCTCCGATGGACTAAAGCGCAGAAGCGATTGAATTTGATTTGTCGACTCAGAAGTATGTCTTGTGGTAAACGTTTGGCCAAACGATCGATTTTGGGGACCCGTGTCTGCGCTCCGTTAGATTTACACTACTGTTCCGGAATTATTAAGGCCACCAAAAGTAGTTCTGTCGACACCCGGGAAACACTTTATTCCGTTCTCTTCGATAATCTTTTCAGTGGAAAGAAAGTGACCTTTGATTACACCGCACAACAACTCATTGGTCCCGGATTTCAGTCGGTTTCGGTGACTAAACTAAACAAAGGACAGAAGATATTCATAACATACAATGGAAGGGAAGTCTGTGGTATCGTCGACTGTCATCTGTCCAACGATGAAGTCTTCCTCACAATCGACAACACATCCAATAATTCTAATCAAAATTCTCTCATAAATCAAACGTCGATTAGAATAAAGCGAAGATTAGATGAAATACGACTTCTGGAGAGCCGTAAGTCAGCCCGACTTCAAGAGGTGGACACCGATTACTCAAAAGTGGCGGACGGGGGAAAAGACCCAATGAGACGGCGGACCTCTTCTATGTCTTCTTCGGTGTCCAATTCGTCGATGAGTTCGCACATTGACGTACCTATTGTTCAAAAGTAAGGACTTATGACTTGTTATTAGAATTTATTTTATTTATTGTTTTGTTTTTTATTATAATTAACTATTCATTCGAATCAATACTAGATTTGAATTCAAGTGTTTTTCTTAAAAATTTTAATGAATGCTTAGGAAGACTATCATTGTTTTGATTGCCATTCAATGGCATAACTATGAGAACAATAACTCATTTTTCATTCCATTTATTATAATCCCAAAGACTTTCCAAAAGTGTTAAGACGTTTCGAAATCTTCATTACTTTTAGTGAAAAGCATTGGATGACATAATTCAGTCGTTTTAACATTTGATTCAACTCTGTTTGTCTTAAATATGTGTTTTTCTAATGTTTTTTCTCTACTCATAACAACTGTGAATACCAGAGCCCAGGGTTTGTGTCGAGAAAAATGAGAAAAATAATGAGAATAAAAGGGAAACTATAAGTGTGTTAATTATGTTTTTTAATCGCATTCTCTTTTACTAAATGTTTCCACACTATAAGACATTACAATTTTCTCAAGTCTTGTAATTTAAGTTTGAAATTATTTGTTGAAAATCAAAAGAAAAAAATTAAGAAATGGGAGATTCAGAGAAAAAAACAGTTTGACTCTCGGCTATTGAAGAGCTAATAATTTTTTATACTCTTATACCCAAACCATGCATTAATTGCCTTCTCTTTTAATGTGCAATAATTTTGTCTTTGAATTAATAATTTTTCCCGAATTTTATTCTTTATTTTTTCTGTAAAATAATAGTAATTATTAACCAAATGAAGAGAAGAGTATTTTTTCCAAAATTATAGTTTTGTTTACTTTGGTTTAATGTTAAATATAATGGTTTACATGATTAGTTGTACACTTGATCAGTTGAACACTTGATCAGTTTTTAGGCGCAATATATTTACAGTATTTTTCATTTTTAAATATTATGTTTCAATGAATTCAAAGTTTGGGATCTCTGCTAATGTTTGTCCTAATTTTTATATTTTTTTAAATGCGATATAAATTTTAAGTGTAAATGAAATACAAATAATGTTACGCTTCGGTCCATACAATCTATTGTGAGCCCCGTTTTATTAGTTTCAATGGTTTTTTTCATTCGGCATTATTTTCCATATTTTATGTCATTTTTTTCATTAAAAAACCTGAATTATATTCAGAGGCGAACAGCACTACCAACAAACCAGTGCTCGCAATCACATTATAAGCCATTATTTTTTTTTGTCGGTTTTATTTTATAAAATATTCTTCTGTTATTTTCTAACAGAACTGGAATATCAATACAGTAGTAAAACTAGGGTTTCCTTTTAATTAGAGACTGTTTGCTGTTTTGCTGTTGTTTTGTTTTTTTCCAATTCATATGAATTATTATTAATATTGTCTGAAATGAACATAAAAAGAGTTAAATACAATCCTTGTTATATAACTCATAAAAACATACGATTAGTGGCAAAAAACTAAACCTAAGACTACTTTCGCTATGCTTCCGCTTTTAGGGATAAGACTGAGTTTGGTTTTGTTTATTATATATTTGCCAACACTTTGCCAATATTGTAGTACTATTTTGTGCTCATTTTTCATCTCTTCTATGGTTTAAATTCTCGTTAAAAAATTGTTTTACTGTAGTTTGCATTTAAAAGAGTCACTGATTCTCACAATTAATTAATTTAAATTCAGCCAAAGAACTGAACAAAAAGCAAATTTTGTATTAAATGGTCGGTTAGAGAAGTAGTATTTAAGCCGTAGTTTTTTTTCAACTACTAATTCGAGTTTAATTATAATCATTAGTTTTGTAGTGAAGTGCGAATATAGTGAACCAAATTCGCAGTATTACTACAATTGTAATAATAATTGATATGAAAAGTTTATTCTCTTATTGTTGAAGAAGTTGTTCGCCGAAGGAATGGTAATATAGTTTGATTGTTGGATACTTGTATCCCAAGGAAAACCTGATATACCACTTGTTCGCCATTGGAATAGAAAAATAGGGCTAACGCTCACGACTTAGTTTTTAGTTAAAAATGGCAGCTAATGGTGGGCGACGCCCTTTAGGATATCTTGTGCGGTGGGTCTCCACTACAGCAGCAAAACCTGACATAACATACGAGTGCCATATATTCTGTATGTTATACGAGAACACGTCCTTAAGAGCCTTGTTTTCAATGTTGTGTTGAGTAGATTTGGTTAGAAATACCAGTTATGATAGCATTTCATATGTGGTGTAAGACTTGTCGACAAACCGGAGAGCCGGCAAACATACAATTCGAGGTCAACTTCTTGCCGGCTTCGGCCTTCCTCTCAGCCCTTCGCAGCTGTTGTTCGGATAGACTCAAAGTCATCCCAAACCCACCACTGATTGTATAGTATTTTTTCAGTGGTTTCACAAACATATTCTCTTTTAAGCATTACTTCCATTACTTCCACAAAATCATAATTTAGTCAAAAACGCTATTAATATCAGAGAAAATTTTGTTGCTGTCCTTCAAAGTTGCTTAAACGTAGAGTTAATACCAGCGCCCAAACACTTCCATTGGCTATAATAGACGTCATATTATTTCACTTTATTATTACCGGTATTTTTATTTTTGCCGAAGAAAAAGGAAAATACTATTATAACTGAACTATTATTAATCAAAATTTTAATTATCACATCTAATACATCAAATAATACCTTGACTTCAATGTCATCACAATGATGTGTGTGTGATGTGGTGTGTGATGTGTGTGCAAATCCATACAGAATATAATATTAAAACTTTTTTCTACTAAATAAAATTATTCACCAACATACATTCAACATTCAACAGCTTAGCTTCACTATGATTCTAGCTAACTATCACATTCTATTATTTGACCAAGAAGCACTTATTTTATTACTTAAATAACCTCTAAAACCAAGAATATATTACATATTGTATTATTGATTAGTAATTTTAATACTAATACTGAATCAATAGAAATGAACTTAACATTAGATTAAATGTAAATATTATTTCAGCTGTGAATCGATTTTTTTCTCCAAATACATAAATACATAAATTTCTATTTGAATATATTTTTAGTCATATTCTGTATTTTATTCCATTTATATGTTTATCCCTTTTCTTCTAATTTTTCTCTCTTTTGTCTAATAAGTAATTTTAGTACTAATGCTAACTATAATAACTAATAAACTGTTTATTTATTATTGTTTTGTTTGGATAAATGCTATAATAAAGAGTTAACATGAATACCAGTATTGAATTCAACACATTTAATACATCCAAATAAGTAAATACATTAAAGGATGAAAATTTTAGCCAAATCTTTGCTTTTAGCTCAATGTTTGGGCTGTTCTCTCAATTATTTCCTACCAAGGTTAGCTCAATGGTTAGCCATCTTTCATTTTAATTAGTGATCGCTTTTATCAAATTTTCATTTCATATCGATATGAGTTGATTAGAATCGGTTTATTTCATCATATACTTAAAAGTGACATTGTTCCTTTTCAAGCTTTTAATTTGAAAGACCTTGTTTATCTAAGTTAATTAATTGCAATTAAGACCACTAGTATTGGATGGAAGGGTTGTATTTCGAAATAGATTTCCATTTCGAAAGTTTGTGTTAGTATTTGAATAAAATTAAAGGCATTCCCACTCCTCTTACATATTATTAAAGAGTAGTGTTTCGCTATTCAATTGAATAGTGAACTGAATAAAAGGGATAAATATTATACAATATTTTATTATTATTATTATTTGTTGTGCATTAGTTATGTGCATATATGCAGATGTTTTGCTGGTTTGTATGCTATTTATTTATAAAGTTATTCACATTTCTCTCTGTTATTCACGCATTGATTGTCCAGAGAAGAAACGCATAGAAACAGATGAATGTCAACAAAAATATATATATATAATCTTATGCGCTGTCAGTTTGTTTTGGGTTTTTGTTTATATTTCTGGTTCTGTCCAAAAGAATACTCTTTTACAAGTGTTGAGCGAATATTTATGTATTTGTGACAACAAATGAGAACTCAATTTATGCCACAAATTAAAGACAAACTGAATGACTGTATAACGAGTTTATTGTCGAACTCAATGGTGAAGAGGAAGAGAACGTCTGTCGGAATAGTGAAGACTCAGTTCTGAGTCGAACCGATGTTCATCAGCTGACTCTAACTCTCAGTTGACTCTTTTCCTGCTTTTTCCCATTCAGTTCCTAAACTCTAGTATTGCGAACCTTTTTATTGATTACTAGTATTCCCAAAATAATCTACAATTTTTGTGTCCGATCAGAGCATTTGCGCACACATTGCGACTAATGGTTGCGCTCTTTATATCTGTTATGTTCTGAAGATTGCGTGCAATGCATTCACTAAAATATTAGAACCTCTGAAACTGAAAAAATGCTTTTGTATTCCTATCCATTTGTGTCTACTTTACAAATGTATTTTTCTTTTACCGGTTCTATTGGCTATGGCTTTACAGTTTGGCTCCGATTTATTATTCTATTAGTTCTCAACACGAAATTCACCACAAATTCCAATCGATTTGATTATCGATTCAATTAGTTATCACTGTTTAGTATATTTCAATTGAATTATTATTCAAACACTTTAGTCATTGGTATTAAAAAACACAATCAGTTAATCGATTCATTTCATTGAAATAACTTCTGATTATATGACATAAAATGATAGTCAAAAAAAATGATAAGACTTTTCCACAAATTATTGTTATTTTTATCTCTGAATCACTGATTATTTAGCCGTAAAATGATTTCATTTTAGAGATTTTTCATCACTTGATTACAAAAATTTAATAATTTATTCTCTTTTTTTGCCTTTCAATGACTGATAGGAAAAAGTTTTGAGTACAGTTTTGGACAGATTTGATTATAATTGATTAAAACTGATCCTTCATATGATAATAAAATTATTTATGAGCGCATTAACCAAAAGGTCAGCACATTTTTTCTCCTTTTTTCCCCAACAAAATTTGGGTTTAATTTAAAAATTTTATTTAATAATTCGATCGACTTTTTCTCTCTTTTTTTTGCTCAGAATAAGTGACATCCCATACACTGTAATACGATTTTCAATAAGTTTATGTTTTGTTGTGTTGTGTTTGAGAGCCGGTGTTTGAATACAAGCTCTGAATAGTAAGCGGTTGTGTAATAATGAGCTGAAGGCTATTTCTGACGCCGAACCAATGCTTTCTCTATAGAAGAAGAGGCCATCAATAAATTTATATTTTGCTAATAATCACAATTCTCTGACCGTTTGGCAAAAAGCGTTTCTCAGTTGTATTTATACAGAGAAATACAGAGAAAGAAAGAAAAAGAGGGCTTTGCGTTCAGATTATGTGAAAAACTGGTCGTCCGCTTAAAACGAGGAAACCGATAGAACCGGTATATACCATATGCATTCATACGATCCATAGGTTATCCGCATTGACTTACAGTCATTGTGGCGCCTCATCAGCGCACCACCAATTAGACTATCTCATCATTGGACTCAATCCGAGTCCATTCTTTTTTTATTCCCATTCTTTCAATAATGAATCGCTGCTTACATTGAAAGGCAGGCAAACACTCCAAAGCGATTCACTGATGCCATCATTTTCCCGATCTCTTCCTTTTCTTCAGTTGAAGATTTGAGTTAATCTCAAAGTTTGAGTCTCTGAGTCGTATAGTCTTCTGTTTGAAAAGCGAAGATCAACAACAAAGTACTCAAAGCAGAGAAAACATTAAAATAAACAGTGAATTGGGTTGAGCTCCAGTTCACTTAGTTCTCAATAATTGTTAAGAGAGGAGACATTCATTCGGGAGAGGGAGAGGTAGGGAGAGAAAGAAAGAGAATCTTCATTGAACGCATGCCATCGAATGGCATCACTAATGATTGCCACCAAAAACCAAATTTCAATAATAATAATAATAATATAGAAAAGAGCTGCCAATTGAGGCTAACAAACACCCATAACTTAAAAATTCAATACTTCACTTATGTGTTGGTAATACATATCACGAAAATATTTCATTAAAATCATTAAACAAAAGGAAATTTCAGTTTTTATTATAAATAGAAAAAAGAAGAATTTCTTCTCAAATATATATTTAGTAGTTTTTTATGACTGACAGACGAGAAATGAATTGTTTTCTTCTATTTATTATAACTCTGGTATCGATAAAAAGTTTCATTTTATTAGCGTTTGTTTTGTTTTGGTCTTCAAACAGTTCCACTTATTTTGTTTTTTAGCGCCAAACGTCTTATCTGTTATCAGATATATCCTAATCGTCAGTAAAAGAAGAAACGATTAATTTTTATATACAAACGATAATAGTTTAGGACTATTAGAGTCGATATATATTAGAGTTTAAGAGTGGTATCAAAACGAAAGTAAGCGTCAAAATACACGTTTGTTATCATATCGCGTGTTAACCTCATATAAGGCTGAGCACAGAGATTGTCAGTTATGATTGGGTCGGTGTCCTGTACTCTGTTGCGGCTTCAGTCCTGTCAGTCCTGAGCACATCCACAAATGTTGTGCGCGTATGAACTGTTGTGTAAAGTCTTTCATCTAATGACCTGTCATTAACTAAGCTTTTGATATTCACTGGATATAAAAGCGTAAAAATTTCGCTAATTATGTCTCTCTTATTGGTCTAAAAGCAAAGTATTTTTGATTGCACTGTAAGTGCATCTAATTTACCAAATTATAAGTGTATTGTAGTGCACAGCATATGACTGTTTTCTCTCAATTCTTATTTGTTACCAGAAATTGATTGACTATAAACTCAATAAAAACTTTTGTTTACGTTTTTATTGTTTATTTTGATTCAGTGGTCGAAAGCGAAGGCCCAGTAATTCAGAAGACGACGTTATGGATGACTGTATGGCTGCAATGGTTTTGATGTCACTATCGTGTAGTCCCAAATCACCGCGACTTCCGGAATGTAAATACAATTATTGGCCATTAATTCCATTAAATGGCATTTATTATAAGAATTGAATACTAAATTATACACTATTTCAGTAATAATCTATAAGTGCACTTGGCCCGGATGTCTTTACCAGAGCGAGCACTGCCACCAAATCGAGAAACATGTCCGCACACAACATCTCGGGTATGTTTTTAATTAGTCAATAAAAGACAATCAAGTTTACTGACTCTCCTCTCCTTTCCTTTCCTTTGATCGCACATTAATTCTCATTCTTTAAGTTGTCGTAAAGATTAGGAACCAGTCATCCAGCAGTCAGTCAGTCAGTCCCTTCAGCTCTCGATATTTTCGATAGTATTGGCAAACAAACCAGTCTTTAGACATCATATCTCAATAAGCTATAGATATTAGATAACAGTGCCGTCAATACAACAACAATATAGACATTAGAGTCAGGAAGAGTTTTCTATGAATATTTGCCAACACTTTTCTAAAAGATAAGTAATGACTGTTCCCAACGTTTAACGAGTGTCGACACTCTTTCGATATAAACAGTAATTTGTCTGAAACTTAAAATCGATTCGAAAAATAATTAATATTTTGTGACTGAGAACCAAATCAAACAATAATTGCTTTAATTCGGAATCTTTGGTCTGTTGTATAAAATAAAGGTTTTTATATAAGTTCTCATCTGTTTCTGCAGTTTTCGTTTCTATTTGTATCCCTCTTTCGTTCTATCATTGAATTGTTTCCATTATTTATGGCCAACAGTTAGAACTTCACAAGAATTTCGTTATACTCTCTGAGTATCACAAGAATGAGTTTTGACTCTGAGCTGTAATATTGTGCTAATCATTTAGATTAGGTACCGGTGCTTCAGTTAAGGCACATTTATTTGGACTCCAAATGACACTTAATGTTTAAAAATTGAAATATAGAATTGAATGCATTTTAATGAAGAATAATTATCTGAATAAGAATTTAATTCAATTTCCTGTCATTAGAGCCAAATTGAAATTTCATTGAATTATTAGAAAAAAAGAAAGAATTCTTTTTCTGCCATAAATTGTCCGATGATTACAATAATTTCATTGTAATAGTCGTCCGACAATTCATTTCTGGTCTCATTTCTCCTATAATTTGTTTTATTCCTCCTTAACTTAACAATCTTATGGCTGATGATTGAACATAAGAACAGAATAAAAGGATAGAGTAGAGGACAGCTGTATTTGGTTTCCAATTAATATCATTAGTTTGAAAGTCTGTCATTAGATATCGATTAATAGATATTTGTTTTTATCTACAGTCGAACTGATCTCAACGGCGAGAGTAGTGATCGCGAAGAAGAGTTTTACTATACGGAAATAGAAGTGGACGAGAATTCTATTGGTTCCGTGTCGTCCAACTCGTCGTCATCTCATTCTGTGCCGCAGTCACCGTCGATATCAAACGACGGTAGTCTGATATCCGGCAGCCACAGTCCAACGCCATCGCCTCAAACGCACATATTCTTCGCCCAGTCGTGTTCGGCGCCCACTTTCAGTCATTTAGAAGATCACGAATATGAGAGACGGCGACAGAACTGCTCTGATTTGGAGAACAAACCCAATAATGAAATTAATTGTTTGAATGGTTTGAATGCTTTCAATGCAATTAATGTCAATAATAACGGCGTTTCCAACAATAAAATCACAAATAATTGTATTAATAATAATCTTAACAATAACTCCATTGCCTTCAGAGGCAAACAAAAGTCATTACTGTCCACTCCGATCAACATTCCCGGTATCACAGGCCTTCCCTCATACAGAGCGCATACATATGCAACCAGTGCTCCTCAAACGTCTCAGCAGTCGCCGCGCGTTAATCACAAATATATGCGACTCAATAGCAATAATAATCGGGTCTCTAATGGCAGTAATGGTCAGCCATTTAGCGCCTCCATTGGCACAGCCATAGGCACTACAATACTCCAGTCGCCAAACAAGAACTCGCCCTCAAAGCGAGGCAGAGGTGAGAGTCGAAAGTGTCGAAAAGTGTACGGAATGGATAACAGGGAGTCGTGGTGTACACAATGCAAGTGGAAGAAGGCCTGCACCCGATTCGCCGATTGATTTCATACGCCCAGAATGACACTCAGAACAGGAAAGATATGATTTATTGAGTGAAGACTTGAATTGTGAGTCAAAAATAAATTAGAAATTTTTTGTCAAAATATATTATTATTATTATTATTATATTTAAAAACTGATGCAAACCTTCAGTTAATGTAAATTATAATAAATTTTTTTCTTTGTTATCAAATTATG
>JAQFZL010000108.1:0-23258 GCA_034695685.1 Galumna lanceata
CTATACCCCCCCTGTCGCGCGGCTCAGGGGGGTATAGCTAGAATACCCCCCTGTCCGGACGAAAATGGGTACCCCCCCTCGCCGAAGGCGGACCTTGGCCATCCCTGGCCAAAACTAATAACAGACGATATTAGAACTGTTGTTTGATTTTAACAGTAAAAATGACTCCGCCTTCTCTTATACAACACAACTACATTTTAATATAATAAAACAAATTTTATTGATTCACGTAATATTGTGGGTGTTTTAGGATACAATTTGACTAAACTTATTAATTGTCGTTTATTTTAGTTGTCTTTAAACTGAATGTTATTATTTTTAAGTCAATTAATAATAATTTTCTTCTACAAACTTAATGTAGAGATTTTGTTGTATTAATCAGATTTGTATTGAGTACAAAATTTAAGATTTATTTGTTGACATATTTATCTAATTTGTATTTTGAGATTCAATACTTGTTTTAGCACATGTTTGGCTGCCGGAGATGTTTTGTGTGACGCATGCGATCTATGATTTGTACGTTGGAATCATAATAGTTGTATTTACGTTTTAATATTTGAGTTTATATTTTGTACGCTTTTAATATGATTTCTATCGTTGAATAACTTATAAAAAGGTCTGAATTGTATTTCATTATTACATTGATTTAATGTTTTTGTATTAACAGTCCCGTAACTGGTGGTGAAAGTTTAGCAACTACTCTTGTAGTTCGGATTTGGATATCATTTTATTACCCATATTATATGTGCCATATATATTGTTAGCGTTATTGTCCCCTTTAATCAAATCTATTGAGAATCGCCACAAAATAGTG
Organism: Galumna lanceata; assembly: GCA_034695685.1. Lineage (NCBI taxonomy): Eukaryota > Metazoa > Arthropoda > Arachnida > Sarcoptiformes > Galumnidae > Galumna > Galumna lanceata. The sequence continues at coordinate 815 of JAQFZL010000108.1, forward strand.
AGCGCCTCATACAAAGAGAGTAATAGCATGTGGGTAATACGATGAGTAGAGGTATTCTCTGTGCGCAATCGCTTTATGTATCACTTGTGGTGACTGCAAGTCTCTCGCCTTTCCTGTTGTGTCGAATCTCTACTCTCTAATGATTAGAGTCCAATCAATGCTTATCCTTTGAAACCCATTATAAGCATAAATTGAATAAAACTTATTTTTAGTTTTATTTTATTTTAATTTATTTTGTAATTAAACCCATAAGTGATAATCAAAATTTAATTTTATAACCATATTCTTAGATAAACAGTTGAGGCTTTCCTAAAATATTTTAACTTTCAAACCAATCGCTGGTCAAAAGAATTATCACTTTTCAAATATCGAAGTAAACGACTGTTAATACAGTATTACATAAGTTTATAATCTCCTTATTTTTGAAATTCATATTTTCGTCACAGAAGTGACCACTTATTCATATTTAGTCTAATCGTTGCCAAAAGTAATGACAAAAGAGATAAAATTAAGTGTTTTAGTGATCAAATCACTAACCAATTATGTCGTCAAAGAATTGGACACAAAATCGGCGCTCGATTTCCATAAACTCGAAGAAGTGATTCAAAATTCTTACTCTTTTGAATCTGATGACAGACTCCCAAAACAGGACTTCGAAGTCGGGTCTTATGTTTGCGTTTATATAAACGCAGACAATAACAGACGATCGCCGAAGAAGTGGGTCCGAGGAGTGATCAGCAATATTTTGGTGGCCATTAAGTCATATCTTTATGAGGTATATCTTCTCGATTACGGACTCTTAAGAGTCCTCAACAGACAATTCATTAGACCAATGAGTCCACACTTCGGCAAAGATTTTGTTAAATATCAGGCGATTAGTTTCCATTTGTCGGACATTATTCTCAAACCAGAGTTCGAGACAAAAACCAACCGAAAAGTTATCGAAGATTTAATGATTGGAAACAACTCTTCGTTTTTGGCGGTTATATCCAAAGAGACGACAACTAATTTGTTGGGAAATATTAGACTAAACGATGGCTTATATTTGAGTCAATTCTTGATTCAAAGGGGTTTTGCCGTCGAAAAGATGACTACATTTCGTTTACCAAATACTTCACATAATCTTAAAATTTGTGGCCAAACAGTGGTTCCAAACAATAATTCCATTGAATTGTCGAACGATTTGTCAAATGACTCGAACTCATCGTTTGTATCCATCAGTTCCGCTGAAATTTCCATTAAATCTGATTCTTCTGTTGAGTCAATTCCTCCGGAGAGTTGTGGACAGGATATTAAAGAATGTAATGATGACATCAAACCAATGAGTGCCCGAAATGGCCAAACAATGACATGGAGTCAACGATTCACTAAAATTAAATTGAATAAAATGAGGGAAAAAATGTCTTCGAAGTCATCATCTAATGACGAGACACTTACAAACGTTAGTCCTCTTAGAAGTGAAAGTCCTCCTCGAAGTGAGAGCCCCGATAATTATGTTAATCACTTCAAACCAAAGAAATTAGAAGACGATCCCGACTTCGAATGGCCTCAATTTCCAGACGAAAAACGGACGGCTGAACTGAAACCAGCGGGTCTTCAGCCGCCACCGCATGCCTTCAATAAACGGGTTTATACTTTGAAGAACTAAAGAGATGTCAGACTTTTATAATCATTTGAAATAACATTTTATTAAAATCAGAAATCATTGTTTAAATAGTATTCTATCTATAAATCTCTTTATCTCTCTCTCACTCATTCACTAAATCACTGACTAAACTAATGACTCAAATAATGATAAATAAGTTTCAAAACAATTTTTCGTTAATTTTTGAAATAAAAGATATGTTTAAAAGTTTAAATCATTTCAATTCAATTAATTGTTGGAGAAGTGGAGGACTCCATCTGTCGTCTATTTGTTCACTTATTTTGTAAATAAATATTAAATTAATGACAAATCACTTGAGTTTCGCTAAAATAATAATATTTTTGGTCTTTTATTGAAGAAAACATTTAATGATTATATAAAACAATGAATTCTTCGGTAAACGAATCGGCGATTCTTATCATCGATGAAAATACAGACATTTCAGACAATAGATTGTCTTCAAATGATTTGAATTCAGCTCAAAATGAGTTACAGTTTCACTCATTTGTACCGTCGGCTCAAACAAAGACAAACCAAAAAACTTCTTCAGTCTATTCATCGCCAAATTTTGACGAAAATAATGATGAAGAAGAAGACGTCCTCTTAGGAAAAACTTCAGACAAATCGTCAAAATATTCTTCAGTCGGGTTTTGGAGATTAGAATACTTCGGCCAATACTTTGATGTGACCACAAGTCAAGTACTGTCGCGTATATTGTGGTCATCGATTCCATTGAAGACATCTAAAGGCAATTATGTTGAGCGACACATTCAGACTATTCCCGATCTTTACGGACCATTTTGGATATCATCAACTCTTGTCTTTTCGATCGCCATCTGTGGAAATATCGCCAATTATTTCAATTCTTTCGGTAATTTAGAAAAAGTTGAGAACGAATGGCATTACGACTACACAAAAGTAATGAACACTTTTTGATGATTTTATTTAAAATAGTCGTCTAATTGTTATTTACTGATTACAGGTTGGTTTGGCCGCATCCACGATATACACCTACGTTATGGCGGTTCCCATTTGTTTGTGGTTTTTCTTCTGGTTTAGGGGCTGTTCCGCCAATTATTCTCTTTTAGAGACTATTTGTGTTTACGGTTATTCGCTGTCCATTTATATTCCGGTTTCTATTCTGTGGGTCATTAATGTCCGGTCCATTCAATTAATACTCTTATCTTTGGGAGCATTACTATCGGGAAGCGTTCTGGTACTGTCTTTCGCACCGGTTGTTCACAGCGACCCCTCAAAGACGTTGAAGTCTTCGTATTTGATATTAATATTAATAATATTAATGCATGCATTCCTTGCCTTTACATTTCTCGAGTACTTCTTCTAAGTTAACCAAAAACACTCCCAAATTATCTTTAAATTATTTCTAATCAATTTGTGATCACTTTTAAGACTTCGAAAATATTTATAAAATAATTGTTATTTTTTAAAATAAAAGAATTAAGTTTTGTCTTAATTTTTATACCAAAACATTTATTTCCAATATTTCAGTCAAAATCTTTCTATTGCTTAAGAATAAGAAAATTCTCTTTCTTTCTCTCTCTTTCTCTCTCTTTTTCTCCCCTTTTTTCCTGAAGAATGTAAGCAAAAAATGATTGAATTTTGAGGAACTGTTGGTCACAATATTTTTCAAATGAAATGCAATAAACATTTTTATTAGTTCTGAAAATAAGTGAAGAAAATGAAAAATCAAATCAATGTTTGAACGAAAATATAGATATTATTGAAAGTGGGATTCCTATGTTTGAGCGGTAGAGCACAGATTGGGATTCATGTAATCATATGAGGATTACTTAACCGGAAAATAATATTGAGATCCCAATCGACTCAGAACTAGAAAAATGTGATTTCAATAAGTTTTATACTGTTTTTGTCGAACAAAGCGAGACTCAGGACTGGATGAGGAGGACTGAAGTGCGACAATCAATACTCAAATATTAGAGTAGTGTTAGAGTATTGCCAATTACCTTATGAAGGCATTCCTCACCGATTGAGGGCTTACACAACATATAGTGAAGCAAATAATACAAACTTTGAAACGCTTTTCGACGATTTATTCGATAATATCATTGAAAGACTAAAATTTGATTCCAAGTCGACAGACAGTGAAATAGCATTTATTGGCATTTCTTTGACTTACTATTAAGTGAAGTGCTCTGAGCACCGAATAATACAATAACATTACTTTTGCTCTTTGTTTCTAATTGAAAATTTGTGCCAATTATGTAATCATTTGGGCGTTTAGTTAACGCATCGATAGTTAAACATTTGATTTGATTATTTGTTTGCCTCAATTTATTGCCGAAAAGTGATCCGTCAACTTCTGTCTCAACTGTGCGCTAATCGTTATCTAATTAGCAAACAGTTTATACACAAGTTTTGACTTTAATTCCTAATCATTTAATTAGAGTTAGAATTGAAAAATCCTAATGTAATCAAAAAAAGAAGTATTTAATCAAATGATAGTCTGAAGACTGAAGTGATTCAAAACATTTAAGATTTGTTGGACTCAAAGCTATTGAATTACAAAATTGAAAAACACTGAACACTACTATAAAAATATAGTCTCAGAAAAGTTGTTGTGAAATATGTTTGAATAAATAAACCGCTTTCTCTTCCAATCAGAGCATAGCTTTAGTTTTAACTAAAATATATTTTCGTAAACGTCTGTCATTTGTCAATACTTTTTGATTAATTGTCTGTTGTTTTACTTACAGACATCAAAGTTATCACTCGTTTTATCTTCAAATAATGAGTGCATTTGTTTATCTAAACAACAAATGATAGGTTCAATAAATTGATTACAAGTTTCCAAAACTTTTCTTAAAAAAATCAAATTCGAGGAAAAAACTAAAATCAGTTGATTTTAGAGATAACTCACAAAAAACTAAATAATAATATTATTCAAAATGAGGCTAAGATTTGGCAAAATTTGTCGTAATATAATAATTGATCAAGCATAGTATTACATAGTACTACACACTACTCTACTCTACACTACAGTACTTATGCATACAATTAGTACAGTTTTATACATTTTCTGCACAATTCTGTTGACTCATTGAAATGTTTGCCATCATTACGATTATGATTAAAGACCGGATGATATGTTGATTTTTTTTATAGAAATGGTAGGAATGGTAGTAGAAGTCATTGGGACTCATAGGGACTCATTGAGAGGAGTCATAAAACATTTTGTGGTTAACAATCTCTTAGTCTGAAGAAGTAGTCAGAAGTAATTCTAGTGTTAGTGAAGAACAAATTGACACAAATAAACGATTTGGTAATAAAAATCAGTGCAATTGTCAACATAAATATCTTTGGTATGTTTACAAGTAGCAGATGTGCGATACGGATGAATATTTGCTTACCAGCGGCGCATCACTGCATCCAATCTATTTGTAGTCCCATCTATAGTACGTCCCAACGCCTCCAAACAACTAATTTTTCGACTTTTAAAACCTCTTCTCTTCTTTTATTGATTAGTTTTACTAAATTCATGTCTCGTTAGACAACGATCTCTCTTAACAGTTATTATATGAATCGACTCATAAATCTTTCAATGAGTCAAAGCTTATAAATAGAAGGCAGAGGAGAGACTCTGATTTCGTTTTTCACTTCAATGCCTTTGCCTTCAAATTTGATTTCAAACAAATTATTCAAATCTAAACCTTAATTGAATGAAAGAATTTCCAGACATTTATTTAAAGACAAAATCTCCTAAAATTTTTTAATATAACGCACCAAACCTTTTCAAATTAGCAAGCAACATTGTTCTTAACTATTTGCGTTATTTGCCAAACAAAATATCACATGCATTCCATAAAATAAATCAATGTATCTTGGCACTTATTACACTTTTAAAAATAAAACCAATTAAAATATATTCAAAGTTTAGCTTTAAATAAACTTAGTTGAGTTTTATCAAGATTGTCCAAGATTCATTGTCCAACTTATCGAACAAATGACTACTTTATCCAACAATAATATATCGATTATATTAATAATGAATTATAAATTGTTTGGCAAATATTCTGAATAAAAATCTGAGGGCCAAATGTCTCGATCTTAGAGATCATCACATAGAAATCCGCATAAAAATGAGCTTGGTCTCATTTTAATAGTATATTCATGTATATTTTAATGATAAAATTTTAGCGGCTTATGACCATGGACATTGTAACTACGATATATATATATTTATAGCAGTAAAATATTAATAAATTTGAACAAATGATTAAATTAGTCAAAAATGTCATTTTATATGAGTTGAATAAAATTAAATTCGATTCACAAAAAGTATTTCTATTAACTTTTCAATTCATTATTTTAATATAAATAAATAATATTTTATACTTATATTATTCTAACATTTTGTGATAATTGAATCATTAGTTTAATTCATTACTTTATTAACCAGTGATAGCAAAGGGGGTTATTTCAAAATACCCCCTCAGGCAAAAAATAGGTGAAATACAACCTGAAATTGACGTTTTCGCCATCCCTGATATTAAACCTTTAATTCTAAATATTTTAATTAATTATAATCGAAATGTTCATGCTCATTAATCGCTAAAATTTTATCGTTAAAATATACATAGAGCTAACATGACAAGAGGTCTCGATTCTAAAGGGATATAAGGGTTTATTTTGGTCTAGATTTACGGATTTTAGAAAAAAAAGCTAAATATAGATTGAAATTATGTTTTTTCGTTGTTTAGTTGAATTAATGAATTTTGTTTTAATTATGACTCAAAAAACTTAGTTTTAATCAGGGATGGCAAAGAGGGGGTATACCAAAATACCCCCTGAGATGAGTGCTCGAACAATAAAGAGAAGCGTGGTTTTCAAAATACCCTCTGAAATTGATCGAGGTCTTTTGCCATACTTGGTTTTAAAAGTGCGAACGATTCCTATTAATTTGTTTTATGATTACATTTTAGAATCGACATTATATGACATTATTGTTGCCTTAAATCATTTTTAGTTCATATGATAAAACGCTGTTTTTAAAAGTTCCAAATCATAAATTATAAGTAATATTTTTAATTTTTCAGTCAATTTATGTTTTGAATCGCTTCCAATATTTGGAAATACACTCAAAAATAAGTCATTTTAACCTTTACTTCATTTAATAACTTAAAAATAACACTTTTTTTAATTATTTGTCAAAAAATTTGGTAAAAAATCAAAATTTTCCCAAAATTAAGGAAATCCGAGCCTGCGCTTTGCCTGAAGGGGTACTTTAAATCTTATTTTAAGGGAATATTCTGGAATACCCTATTTGCCATCTTAGCATAAAGAGACCTTTTGAAATGAGATAGATCATTTTTATAAGAATTTCTATGTTGAAAATCTTTTATTTTAAGGAGTATTTTACCGATTTTTTCGTCTAAATGGTGTATTCCTGAACTCCCATTAGTCATGATTAGCAATCATTGGTTATCTCAGGTTATCATTAATAAGTTATTAATAATAACTTATTCACAAAGAAGTTATAATGAGTTCAATTAGAAATTGTTGATAAAGAGTGGAGTCTGTGTTAATACATGTATTTATGCTATGTTTGACTCATTGATAAAATTGATGATATTTAAGGTTTGGGAGCTTAATATGTGAACATTTGGTATGACTATTGAAGCGTCTGTACTACAAATTATTGATATATTAATGGAGGGCTATAACACTATAAGGACTAATTGAAATTCGTGGTCACATCTCTCTATTTTCCTCAAATAAAGTCTGTCATCGATTTAAGCGAAAAAATAGCGAATATTATCACAAATGACTTTTATTTATTACTAAGCATTCAATGGAAGATATGTCAGCACTTTATTGATTCAATCAAAATATTATATCAATTCTAAAGATTAAGAATAAGAATAAGAGTTAATAATTCTTTTCATTTCGATGAAAATGAGACTCTCTTTGAATGAATGAAAAGTAATATTCGGTTTTCACAAATTGGCCCTCAATTGTTAGATGGAGTGAATAAATTTGGTGACGGACTCTCTCTTTGCAGAGATAATGCGAATTCAAATTCTTCACTATTGATAGGGACCTGAAATTTATGTGTTTGGGAGCCGTTGTTTGCAAGCATTTAATTAGAGGACAACAAAGAGTGAAAAGCAATGATAAGAAGCTATTGATATAAGCGAATGACTTTTTATTAGAGAACATAAATGACTGACAATAAGAGGAGGGCTTTCCTTTTGTCACAACCGATGACATGACGGCAAACATTAACAGTTGTGGCCAAATGTCTTATATTTGACGACAATGACATCATTTTGAATAAAAAATCAATAATTGGATTTAATCAAACTTTTGTTACTTTCAAAAGACTTTAAATATAATGCAATTCGTGTTAAAAAATTTTGGCGAAACTTATTTTAAATGAATTTAAATCTATACTCAAATGAATCCAAAGCCTCTAAAATCTCAGTTTTTAAAATTTTAAGTTAAAGTTTATAATAAAAATAAAAAAAATAGTTTTACACTTATTTTAATATTTTTATTTAAGTTAAGATTTGTTTTAGTGTTAGTATTAGTGAGTCTGGAATTTGAGCTCAAAATAGGGGAGAGAGTGAGTGAAAGACTGTGCAAAAGACATTTGATTTTACATAATCTCAAAATGTAAGGGAATATTGTTTTGAAGTTTTGGCTCAAAATGTTGGGAAAAGAGAAACTGAAAACTGTTGACTCCAAATGAGTTGAAAAGTACAGAGAGTTCACTGTTTTGGGGTTTTGATTAATTCTCGTCAATCGCTAATTAAAACGAAATATTTTGCGACAAAAACTAATTATTTGTCGAGTTTTGCACATTTAATATACGCTCAAATACTCCGAAGAAATAATCGTCTAAAAGCAACAAAAACTATAATTATTAAACGGATTTTAGTTTTTGGACTCTTATTATATTTAGTGTAAACTTTTATTAGAATTTCGGAATAAATCACAAAAACTTTTAGTTTATTTTCGCTAAAAATAATAATTTCTTTTCGAAAGAAAAAATTATTACATAGTTTTAATAGTTATGCACTTATTTTAAAAATTTAAAATAATTAAGTCATTCAAAGCATAATTAATTGGATATTCCGTTTACACAAGAATTTGATGATTAAAACATTTGAGACTAAACCTCGGAATTTGGATTTCATGTGATATCGCCTACAGATTTAGTTACTATCAAACAATTGCCAATATTACCAATAGAAGTATCATTATTATCATGATTATTATGGTTAATCATAATAATGAATCATTATTATTTGAACCAAACTTGGAGCTAACCTTCTATTTAGTTATCAAACTAAGAGTCTGTAAAATATCAATCATTTTTAGTTAAGATATGATATGATTTCATTTGAATTAAGAGTTGCGCCAAAAGTAAATTCTAGAAAATAAATATTTTGTTATTAAGTTTATCCGAATTTGATTGCAATCTATTGTATGACACGATTACTAATTAAACACATTTATAGTCATTTACTTAAGAGAATATGCGAGTGATTAAAGAAAAATGTGTTGGTTTTGAACGACAGCACAGAATTAGTTTCTTCTGATTACTTAAGAAGAGAAGACATTATAATTGTGACAAAATATTAGTACAATATTAGTACAGATGCTTCACATGAGTCGCGTTTCGTCTATTATTTATGTCACCAGAAGTTCGCACATAAGGCGAGACTATTGGGAAAAGACATAATGACAACGACTGGAAATGTGCTCCAAAACTAAATCTATAGAAAAAGAGCGTATTTTTATATAACACCAAATATTTGAAGAAAAAAGTTTACGATTCGTTAATTTCATCGACAAAGATATGGCTTTGTTTTAGTTTAGAGGCATATGACTTAAGGTTTACTAATTTATGCTTCAAAGCTATTCAAACGATATTATTAGCGTTTTTACACAAATAACTCAATTATTTAATTTGAGTCAATGTTTAGTCTGCACTCATTTGACAATTATTTAAAATTTTTTGTATACTTTTGCAGGAAATGATTAGATTTATTAAAAAGCCTTTAAAACTAAAAAAGCTTTTAAAACAATTATTAAATAAAAACACAAACTTTTAAATATTGTTTGACTATAAAGGATACCATCCTTTAATAATTTGGGAAAATAGTATTTCTTGTTCTCAGTTTTTGAATAAATATTATTAACTATTATTGTTAGTTCAGTATTGGGTTAATCCATTTTAAATCAATTTAATCGATTTAAGGCATAATTCGTGTCTAATCCACAATTTTATAGCATTGATATAATCTGTGTTAAGTCGAGTGTATGTATAAATTACATGTTTTGTAACAACATTTATATAATCCTCAGAATTACTTTTGACATAAAAAATGGGTTCAAAGTTATTGGTTTTTAATACTTGAGATCTTCTTAGTCCTGACATTTAACCAAAACTAGCAATAAATATGTCTAAACGAGCAAAAAATGTGTCTCATCTGAAGTTTTAATGTTTAAATGTTAGAGTAGTGAAGGAATACCTCCCAAAAAGATCTGAAATTGAATCGCAGCTGACTTTCAGCGATCATCGCTTTAGTGTCATCGCATGGATTAGTTCTGAACGAAACCATCTTTTCGGTGCCGAAGCACAACATTTAGCGTTAACTGTAAAAACAAGTCCTTAAAAACTAAAATTAGAAAAAATTTAAAGTATAAACAATTTGCTCAACACTTAAATCCATTGAACTTTACATAAAAACTTTCAAAAAAATAACCTGAAATTTGATTTGAAAAATTATTACCTGATTAGTGCTCATCCATTCTTGTTATTTATCAACACCTTATAAAACATTTATTAGAAATTCATTGGAAAATCTGTAAGCCTTTACTAAATCATTACTGCGTTTTCAAAAGAGTGATAATAATTAGAAAGAAAAAGTATTAACGAAATGATTAAAACAGATGTGTTTTCTATAAATTAATTCTTTAAAGAAAAACCGAAAGCAATAAACTGTTTATTAGGCAAATGATTGCATTAATCCCTGATTTAACGAAGAATTTATAACAAAGTTATCTATTGTTTGCTCTAAAGGTATGCCAACAGTCATATCAATAACACGTATTGTATTTTTTTGCAAAACGGAAATGTGTGAAAAAACCTCGATTTTAGTGGCACTGAATTAATGAACCAAATAATAAATAAGAGAAAGAGTCAGAAGTACTTCTTAAGACCTTTTTGTAAGTGAAGTGTCGGCTTTCTTTTAAACTCAGAAATCATTGATATTTACGAAAAGCCGATACAAATGTCCTAAACAACGATTCCTCTGATTTACGATCACATTCTGTACGCCTGTAAAGAGAAAGTGTTTATTTGAAATACACTTCTGAATGAAATAAACCATATCTTATTACACGACTGTTTAGAATATAATTCCCTACTTTTTTAAATAGATTTCATATCGTTTTTCTAAGATATTTATCTCTCATATTCTCTCTCTCTCTCTCTCTCTCTCTCTCTCTCTCTCTCTCTCTCTCTCTCTCTCTCTCTCTCTCTCTCCACGTTTTGTTAATTGAGACTCGAATTGAAATAAAACATGAATTTTGAAGAAATATTTTGTTTAATTTATATTTAGAAGTATTTTAGTGTTTCGGTTAGAAATCCAACTGTTTTTGATTGTAAACGGTTTGTCGAATGACGAACACAAATATCCTAAAAATTCGATACTTTAGTGAAAAACAGTTGTATTTCGTGGCCTTAAACCAGAAACAGGACGTTTAGACGCAAAACATATTAAAAACTACTTAAAACTTAAGAAAAAGTGAATACAACTATTAATCATTGCCTAAAATGGATGGACAGTGACTTAATTTGTGAAATATAATGGATTGCGTGACCGGAACTACATATTGAAAGAAGATTTTTCCTAAAAACCAATACTTTACTAAAGTAATCTCAAGGAATTCTTGAACACTAATGAAGGCTACAATTTAGTCAGTTTTGACAGTAGTGTTAACAAATGAATTGTCACACTGTTTGCCACTCTTGCCTCTCTTGGCTCTCCCTCTCTGGCACCCGATCATTGGGGACTAAAACTTGTAACATCTGGTTAGACCCACACTATTTAAACATACACTGAAACTCAGATACTTTGCATCACATAATTCTGTTTTGCAAATATTTGTCTCATTTTTATATTCTTTGGAAATTCAATAATTATTACATTCATTGTTTCGGTCGTTTCCCCAAACTATTCAATCATATGTTTGAGTAGTTATTAATCTTATTATTAACTATTCATAAATGTTTTGTTAATTTTTATTGAGTTTGAAATGGCGTTTAACTGAATAATTACAACAAATAAGATGTTTAAAACTATTGTATTTCATTGAAAAAATAATTTATTGAATCAAATGTTGTTAATATTGTAAGTTTATACATTAAAAGTAAACTACACGATAGTATTACAATTCATGGCTAACTTTATATGAATTTATAAAGAACAGGATCTCTCAAATCTCGAACACAAGAATTTTTTGTGTAAGTATTGGTTTCCAAGAGTCTCATTCTTAAGTGCTTTTGACGGACTTTCCTTCTATTGCTTTAGAAATAATGATTTTTTGAAAGATTTGTAGAATTTGTTGGCATTTCATCGAAACACTTCTCAATATTCAATAGAATTCTTGCGTTTATTTCGAAGAATATATATATTTGACAATAGGTTTGACAAGATTTCAATGAAATAAAGAAAAATTAGTCCTTAATATTTCAAGAATTGAAATATTAAATCTATTGTGAAAAAGAAGCAAGCTCATTGCAAGCTCTGCATTTTCATTGAAATCCATTAAACTGTTATCAATACTTTGATTGATAATTTGAAAAGTGGTTTATATGTATGAATATTGTGAAGTCAACTGAATGTATATAAATATTTGAGAATAAGGATAACTCTAATCCTAATATTATGATCTTTTGATACTTATTTTTGTACAAAAGTTTTTTAGGTTATTATTAGTTATTATTTGGGGTTATTTTAGTACTTTTAAAAGCGTTCATTCAAATAGTGATACAAAATATACTTTTGAAGAGCCATATATATCTTCAATACTTAAGGCTCTTCACTCGATCGACAGCGGGAGGCAATACTTATGCTCACTTATGCCCACCTGTCCCTATTGGAAGGCATATGCAAAGGCAAAGACTATTACATTAATCCAGTGCTACTATCGATACATTTTTTCTAAGAGTTTGACACTTGAAAACTTTGATAACGACTCAAATAAGGATTCAAAAGCAATTTTAATGCAGTTCTCCATCAATGGTAGAGTTAGTGAACAGCTCTAAATGTGTAATAATAGTATTCATATGACAACACGCTATTCACTGGTAGAGGACCACTGAATAACTGGCTATTTATTGAGTTATCACTCGAAAGACTTATACTCTTGTGATTCAGTGCTTCAGTTCTTTACTGTTACCGATATTTGATAACAATAGAGAGGATCCGATTCGAGCTTTTATTAGTTGTGACAAACTTTTGCTCCAAATATTTGTCGAACAGAATATTTCGTGAAAAAAGGTTAAAATAATTAATTAAATTAATAGTGAGTTAAATGAAGGCCTTTAAAGATATTTTGTGTAATAAATCATTTAATTTAGTCTTTATTTATATTGATTTTAATTCTAATAGTTTCTAATATTATTTCAATGCCTTTGAGCTGAAAAAGTGAAAGTTTAAACACAACGAAATTGTATGGATTGTATGGCAAACACACACACAATATAGAAGTTATTAAATCGCTTTTCCACCACTTTTTCCAGATTTAATTTTTTCGTTAACGCATCGCAACGACAAAAACAAATATTGATGAATACGTAGGCAAACATTTTAGCAAAAATGAATTACTTAACGTTTTCAGGAGTCCAACACTTTGTATGACTAAAGTTGCTCTCAATCTCTCTTTGAGACAATATATACTTTTCTCTGCCATTTAATATCGAAACTATGACCTCTCCTAAACAATTTGACTCCAGGCTATAGTTCATTGATTAGTTGACAGTCTCACCCAATTTTTAGACTCAAAACATTTAATTATTTTTAGTAATTATTTTAATGAAATGCTTTTTCCGTTTCATCTCTTTTATTGATATTTGATTTTAAAATATTTGTTTCAAAGATTAAGGGAAGAGTTGTCTATAATTGAAATATTGTATTAATATTGTGTAGAATTGGACCAAATGTGAACAGAATTGAGATTTGATTTGAAATGAGTTTTAATAAGAGTGAGTTTTGTGAGGTTTTGTGCATTTGATTCAAATTGTAAGCCTATAGGCTGTTGACACAATGCAGTGATTCTGAGCCAACACTAAGCGATACATTACGTGAAGTTTTACAAACATTTGGCCGAATGAATGCTTGCCTTCACTCTAATAGGCTTTGGATTTGAGGCCTATCTGTAAAAACAGTGTGCGATGTCTTCTCTGTCTTCTATGGCGATGCCATCCATGCAGTGAAACAAACAGTTGAGAGAAGAGTAGGGATGAGGACTCAAAGGAAACGCACACTTGTTTTGATGGTAAGTCAAAAAACATTAATTTTGCGATTCATTCGATTGCATTCCAGCGGCGATGAAGATGAGGACTGACAACCAGTTGCTGTGGAAACCTTTCATTAAACTGACAGGCATTCAAACACAACACCTGCAACACTCTTGTATTGGATATGTTAGCGCCCAAACAATAAATACAACGAATAAATACTAATCAAATTCTCGAGTTTTGAACCAATTTTTGCCACTTTTTTCAATAACAGAAATATTTACCCGAAAAACGTTTTCTTCTAAGAATCATATTATTGTTTGCCTTATATTACTATCAATTCATTTTCTCATCCATTTCTTTGAAAAAACTAATGAATTCAAGAATTTAGATATCATTCATAAAAGTATTTATAATAAAAGTATTCTAAGAAAATAAAATATAATTTTATTTAATAATAAAATTATAAAAATATGAATTTTTTTGTTTCACTTAAACACTAATATTAATGTTATAAAAATAAATCAATTTTTTCTACTCAAATGTTTGAAATGTTTTATTGGATTGAATTAAAGTAAGAGTTAATGCTTTTCATTGAAAGAAGAGAACATTATTTACAGAACGATATCATCACTTATTGGGTGACATTCATTGAGAATTGGCACTCAATGAAAAGCACAAAACGGTGAACCAAACCAATGAATAAAGTGAATGGTGTGGAGAATATTAGCTTTTGAACAAATGCCTCCATATATCTGAGTGACAGACATGAGAACAACATTATGTGACACTCTTTTGCAAAGCTCTCACAACATCTCTGATTGCTTTGCTTACAATCAAAAGTTTTATTCCGAACGACAAATACTTTTTCATCGAACAAATAAGTGAACAACAATTCATAAAAACTGCACTTTTCTGTCAGATATCGATTAAATTAATCATCAAATGCTTTACGAGTTTAATGTAAATCCATTAGATTTTGTTATATCAGTATTTGCTGTGCCTTTCACTCCACTTAACGCCTTCAATGCCATTAACTTTTAAGGCACTCATAAGAGAAAAATCATTTTTACTTATTTTGACTAAAATTTTAAACTGTTTTGTATTTTAGTTTTTGACCAAAAATATTGTTTAAGAAAATAAATAAACGGCTCTTCAAATGTTAACACAAATGCATTGAATATATATATTAAATGAAAAATATTTGTCAATTCATAGACTTAATAGAATTGTTTTGAAAGAATTTGTTTATGAAGTGGTCTCTCAAAGGAAGAGTGGCAACAGTGCCAACACTGCCATCGCCAGTACCTCTGATTGTAGTACTGGCAGTGCTGGTGTGGCCATTGATTCAATTCATTCACATGAATACAATGGGAGGTATTTCAACAAATGCTAGTATTGGCAATAATCGAGGCATAACGCGTTCGGACTTTACTATTTGGTTTCCATCATTCAAATAAAAGCACAGGAATTGTTGAAGGGGTTCACTACTAATACTAGCATTTAATGACTCCGGTTGTGGTCATTATTGTGATCCACACCTAATGCCACACAACTGTACATTTGATGTCGTATTTGTCTGAATAACTCTTAAGAACCGATTGAAAGGTCGGCATCTTTTAGGGCTCAAACTAATTGAAAATAGTTTTCATTTGAGACAACAAAAGTGCTATAATTACCCGCTTTGGTTGTTATTAGCGATTCTTATGATTTGTCAATCGATACAACTATTGCTTCATTAAAGCGGTTAATCCGGAGTCCAAAAAATCATTATAATATACACCAAATCTAAGTCTGGTCTGACGCTCAGCCATCCTTTTCATTGGTTGCTGACATCAGCGAAGAGGTGGTGTCGGCGACCGGGGGTGGAGTCAACCGAGAAGTGCACCGAAAGTGACGAACGATATATACTGTATATAAATTGTGTATATACTGTATATAGTGGTGTATATCCGACACACACTTCACTTATAACTCAAACTAATTGTTAGTTTTGCTCTCATCTGATATAAAGTGAGTGTAAGACACGACTCACCGCTAATAAAATCACTTATGATTATCAAAGACATGGTTACATACAACCAGTCTTTGGAGATGCTTCGTCAGAGTGGCCACCGACCCATCATTACCCACAACCCAATTGTGGCCCAACACGAAGAATATATTGACTCCAATGATGAGGAAGACTCAGATATTGATATCACCGGAGAATTTGAAGACAAAGACTATAACACTGAAGAAAAGTGTGATTCCGTATCCGATCCCAAAGATAAGTCTGAAGCGAATGAATCGGATTCGAGTTCGACAAACAATAAGAAGAATCATGTGGTGAAACCCCCCTATTCTTACATCGCTCTCATAACTATGGCTATATTGCAATCACCCGACAAAAAGTTGACTTTAAGTGGTATCTGTGAATTCATCAAAAATAGGTTTCCCTTTTACCGGGAGAAGTACCCGATGTGGCAAAACAGCATTCGTCATAACCTCTCATTAAACGACTGCTTTATAAAGATCCCACGGGAGCCAGGTAATCCTGGAAAGGGCAACTACTGGACATTGGACCCAGCATCAGAGGACATGTTTGACAACGGGTCGTTTTTAAGGCGACGCAAACGATATAAACGACAACAGGCAGAATACATTCGAGAAAACTTTTGTTTGGCGGGAATGGATCCCTACCATCACAACGGATATATCAGTCATCCAGCACTCGGTGTTGGCGGGTATCCATTTTTCGCGCCATTAACTCCACCATTGCCTCTGATGACACCCGAGTTCGGTGTACGACCTCTGCAACCGATCAATCTATCGTCGAGTCCACAAAGTAGTCAAATGCTTCCCCGAGTAGTCAATCATATGTTGGCCTCAATGCGTCCGCCGCATATGACAACATCATATCCCGCGACAATCAGCACACAATCAGCTCAGGTGCACAGCAACCCATCGATAGCCACCTCATCAAAATTGAAATCCAATTTCTCAATCGATAGTCTTATTGGGCACTGAATGGCACTGAATGTAATTCAATCAGAGTTTGTAAGTAAAATCAATTATCTGTACTATCAATATATTGGGAGGAATGACAGTCACGTTATTCTTTCATTAATTATATTATTACATAATATTGATATAAATCATCGATAGAAAGCTTTTTAGTCATTTATATATACATTGTATTCATTTGTGATTTCATTTGTCAATAAAAATAATATTATCATTGAATCCATTCATTTGGCGAAACAAATATTTTTTCTTAACTAAACCTATCGTTTCTATTATTCCAATGTTTTTAAACTCAATTAAAAGAGCAGAATAAGGGTCAGGATATGAGACGTGGATTAAGTAGTGGTTAAGCCCCACTTGGCATATATTGCATAGATTCGTATATATGTTGTATATACAGCCATATATTGCTTTATATTTGATTTATTCGAACAAATTTTTTTAATGGCAAACAATGGTTTCGACGGGTCTTTCAATTATTAGTGAATACCAGACAAACACGAGTCTAACTGTAAAACAGTTTCGTCTAATCATATAAATAACATCTGTTGGAGTATTAATAATGTTGTTCTCATCCTCGGAGCCAAAAATCCTCTTTTCTTCTCTTATTTTCTGTGTTTGAATTGATTTCGCAAACATTCAAACATTTAAATTAGAAATTATTAAAAGCGACTCATTTTTTAAATACTCAGTTCTAATGGTTTGCCTAATATTGTGTCGATTATAGCATTGCTTGAGATTATGTTTGCTTTTAGTCTTTTGTTTTCTTTATAAATAATATGTTTGAGTCAGAAAAGAGTCGACGAATTAAAGTGACATAAAATAATAGTTTTTGTTAATCACAAACGCCTTTCCCATCGAATCGATTGTCAAAATCTTATGTTTATATGAAAAAATTGTTGAGTCGATTGTATGAAATAGTGATCAGAATAGTTGTGGAAACATTGAGAACATGTCATAACTTTAGAGAGCTTTAAGAGATTAACTAAAAATATTTGCCGCTCTCTTTGACTCTCGTTTAAGTAATCAAACGCAGGATTTAATATTATCTCATTTTTTATGTTTCGCCGAAAAAACTTTTGATAAAAACATTAGAAATATTAGTGAATCTATTCTTTGTTTTCACACGAATTCAGTTTACAATAAGAGAAATCACTTCTCTTAAAGTAATTCATTTCATTCATGGTTTATATAAACTTAAATCAATCAAAAGTTTTTTCAAGTGTTGGAAAAAATATTAGTTATCTTTTCATTGATATTTAATCTAAACAAATGATGGAAAAGCCTTTAAGATATCATTGGCTCATATATATAGTGTTGAAAAATGTTTGCGACTATAGCCGTATACCCGTATAGTCACACATCAAAAGCCTAAAACTGTATAAATTGTGACTTAAAGGGTAAAAATGAGTAAAAATATATTTGATTTCTCATTTCACCAGAAATACAGTGAAATGTCGCACAGATGTCGGAAAAGCAGTACAAACTATTTGGTGAACTCATCTCTGTTTTAGTTAAATAGAAGACACTTTACTAGACTTTTATGAGTTAATGAGCAGCGCTTCACTTGTCATTAATCCAAGCGATGCTTATTTTGATTTTCTCTTTTGGTTTAGTTTATAATTTTTGTGTTCAATTCATTAGATATACAGTTTATGATCGAGTGATAAACCCTTCGGGCAGACATTCCCTTTCATTACTCCCGAGTAAAATAAGACAATAAAAAACAATTTTAACTTTGATTTTCCCATTTTATCATTTTGTTGATGAACTGACACATCCGGCGATATATCTATTATCTAATTATTATATACTATCGTCGAAACATATTCTAACTTTTGATTAATTTATTCCGTAATAATATTTAGTATATAATCTAAAGAAGTAAATATATATTTATGTTATTTATAGACATATTAAATATATTTATAATTTATTTCATTCAAATTATGAACATTTTATTAATATTTTTTGAATTATTTTCAACGAAGGGATTAGAAATGCTTTGTTTTGATACAATTAGTCTCTAATTAGAGTGTTTAGCCTTTATTTATGATCTATTATTTTAATTTTAAATAATATTTGTGTCGAACTAATAATGTTTGAAACTTTACAGAAATATTTCTCACTTTAACGGTAAAATTCTCTGTTTAACTACTATTAGTTTTTCTTAGTTTTAATTTAAAATTACATTTTTTTCAAGAATTTATTCATTTAATGTTAAAAAATATTTGAATTTTTATTCATTAAGAAATTGTTTGATAATCTGAAAATCAAATTTCATAAATTTATGGTTGAAATGAATAATTTGACTTAAATTAAGTCTAATATTATGTTTTCATGTGATTAATATTCACTGATTATTGTAAACAATGTGTGTGTATATATGTGTAATTGTGTATATGTGAAAGGTGATATTATTATTGTTTGATTAAATTATTAATTACGCGGTCTTTAAAAGCTTTTGGGAGGGAATACATCGGAAAACATAGTTAGCAATTGATAGTATTGACAAGCATTGAACGTCTCTCTCCTCTCAATTTTATGTTATATACTTCTATTTATGGTTACGACTCATTTGGTCGACTAAATTGGATCCTTTATCTGTGATCCGTTTCACCACATCTTTCCCTCACAACTATTCTGTGAACTTATATTTCATATATATCTCAATATTTATGAACAAAATATTTAAGTAGAATATATAGAGATAGAGAAAGGGAGAGAAGAGAAGGTTTGAAAAACCGTTTGGATTTGAATTGTAATTATATTTAAAGTAAATAATTTATTTATGAGAAGTCATCCCAAAAGTAATTCAATGAATTATTTGTTTGTTTAAAAATGTTGGCAAAAGTAATTGAAATTGAATTATGAAAAGTGCGACCCTAAGCGTCAAACCAGATGACCAAACATTAAGACTTAGGGATGGCCTCACACCAAATGGATGGGCTAAGGGTTAGAGTTCAAGCGTTTCAGTGATGGCAATGAAGGCAGTCATGGCAGTCATGTTCTTTATGGTTATATTACAAACATAGCGCTTAAGATAAAGAAAGACTAGTCGTTGTACAATGATGTGCATCACTGCCATCGCTGCCTATCCTTCCATTTGCTTTTCCCTATACTCTTGCGCTCCACTACCGGAAGCCTAAGAGAGGCCAAACATATTCTCTGAGACATTACTTGTTTGTAAGAACTGTCTTATTATAAAACTGAAGAGTATTTAAGATATGAATCACAGTTTCAATACTGCCGTTGAGTTCGGAATGAAATGCAAGAGAACTGACACCAAATAGACAACGGAGTAATCTATTAGTTGTTTAACGGACACCTGGTTCTGGTTGTTTGACCGAAGCCGACACTTAGTTTAGAGTCACTGGAGAATAGTTGCCTTCAAAATGAACAGAAACTTCAGATTTCGTCCGTCACCCCAACCATTGCACTCGGATTTCTCCAATTACCACAAGCGGTGATTCTCAGACAACATAGACAACAGAGTCAGCACAGACAGCCTGGCGCTACACTCGAAGGACACTCCATACCAATGGTTTTACTTTAAGTAAATATAATTTATTGCAATAAAGAAACAGATGTTTAAAAAAGGAATTCATTTCAATCGGTTTTTAATATATATATATCTCTGGAATTTCTAAATTCATTTCGTAAACAAATTTTCATAAAATTTTAAGTAAAAGTTCAACACTTATTAACATCACTTCTCAGACTATAATAAACTTTCAATAAGTAGAAATCAAATGTAGTCAAAAGTGAGTTATTGTGATTTTATTAGAAATCAAATGTAATTTTGTTGAGTTAAAGTCATTTCAACTCATAATTGTATGGATTTGATTACAAAAACAGTTTAAGCCTCACTTAAAATGTTAATCGAGTGCTTGACTCACATTCACGTATAACTCATAACATTTTCGGCGATTTGTTTATCGATAAATATTTACATAAATAGAGTCAGCTCTCAATATATGTCGACTCTCCTAAAGATTTGGACACTAAGAGAGTGAAAGTATAGTTGAGAGAGAGGGAGAGGGGAGAGAGAGAGAGAGAGAGAGAGAGAGAGAGAGAGAGAGAAATGATGTCGAATAAGTAGTACTCAGTTATTGGTGTTTTGCGATTACAACTATAATAATAATATAGTAATAAAATTTGAGTAAATATTTTGTGTTATAACTTATAAGTTATATTAAGTTATATTAGTTTTAAGTCATATTATAAATATATGAGAGAAAAGTTATGAAATGAATAAAATTTATGGAAACAATGGAAACAGTGGTTTATTTTCCGCTATAATAACTTATCAAATATTGTTTGTTAAAAGCAAAAAATGTCTCAGAAAGTTGTTATCATTACAACAAATAAGTGATAGGCATAACAGTGAGACCATAAATCCATGTCGAGTCCAATAAAAACAGTGAAATATCATATTCTCATTCTTATAGATAAACAACTTTAACGGCAATCATATTAATAAGATGTGAACTAATCTCACAAATCTATCAAAAGTAGTGCCGGTTTCTCATAATCCGAGTTACTTTTGTTTACGTCATTTCAGACTTTGTCTAAAACAAACATTTGACTCAAATATTAGATAAAATATTTGTTAAATGTTTTTATGACTAAATGACTGCTTTTCTTATACTTTTCTCACAATTTCTGGTCATTTGATTATTTCACTAAAATCCAGGTTTTATAATATTAGTTCACTTCAAGTGTTTGTAATAATGTTTATAATAATCAAATATTTAGTCTTATCTACAAAAATGCTGTAATTTTTAGTTCAAATCAATATTTGAGAAGATTTTCATTTGTTTTTACTTTTAAAGTCAAAATAAAATAAGTTTTAATTAAAATTGTGGACCAAAATATTTATGAATTATATATAACTATTGTATGATTAGTAATGAAAATCAAATTTTGTTACTTAATGTTTAATAAGAGAACTAACTTTAATCTGAGATAAGAGCCATCAATTCATTGATGTCATTGTTATCATTGGTTAACATTTATATAAATGACAAAAATATAATTCAATATTTATAAGTGTACTAAACATTTCTTTTTATTGTTTTTATTGTCTATTATTCTATTAAACAAATATAAAATTTTATAGATTTATAAAAATATTGTTTAAGATTATAAACATACGTTTCAATGAAATTAAATTAATTCATAATTAAATGAAAGCCTTAATAACTAATAATAAAGAGATAAAAAAAATATAAATACTTTAAGAAAGAGATTGTAATATACAATATACGTAAAGTATC